>LYUA01000222.1:256141-273718 GCA_002093875.1 Calopteryx splendens | reverse complement strand
CTCCCCTTTCCTCAGTCCCCCCATGACTCCCCCTCCGAATCCATTCTCATCTCCTTTCTGCGTCCCCCCGTGCTCCCCTACCCTCATCAAATCCCCGACATCACTTTTTCCACCCTCATGCACCCACCCCCGTAATTACGCGAAGTCCCCTCCACCTCTGATCTTTTTCCCACGTCTCAGAGTTGCATCACCCCACTGCCCCCCTCCTCCCACTTTTCTATGCATCTCTTTTATTACCGAAGACGGAAATTCTAATCTCAGCCACTCCTGAGTTACCTGGTATCGTCAGGGCGTGCGTCTTCGCGGAAAACGTTTTTGGTGCGCCGTGGGATGAATCTTGATCTTTATATGATACTTGTGAATTAATGGGTTTTCGTTATTGGTTGCTCTCTCATTGACCACTCTCGTAATATTTGCTATTTACATTAAATAATTCATATGTTTTCTGGGGGCAGTGCTAATATTTTCCACCTTGTCGCAGTTGAATAGGCGGACGCATCACGCAGCTTCCCTTAGGGCACTGCTATCATTTCCCGCCTTTGGAATTGTTGCCTTATTCATATAGCTACATTGTCAAGTACATAATTGTTTGCTTTGATTTGAGATTTGGAGAAGAAACTACTTATATAGCAGTATTCGGAAAGAGTAATCTGATAGATTGGGCACCCCGTGAAACCCCTTGATGGATTTCTTAAGAGCCTAAAATATGGTCCTGTTCGTTATTAAAGGGATAACTACGTGGATATACTTAAGAGAGATATAAGAAAGATGAGCTGCCAGTCGAAAAAGAATTGATTTCAAATGGGAATGAATGGAGAGCTGTAGTCTACCAATATTTGAATTGAAAGAATGATGAAAGATGAATAATTTAGCTATAGGAAATCGCCTATTCCCTATGTGCAATAATAATATCAATTCTAAGATGATTTATTTTAAACTTCGGCCAACCTATAGATTTGTTCTAATTCCAGTTTTGGAATTATTTCGATCATTATCTACGTTTATGCTCACAATATTGATACTTTTATTTAAGCTCTCCGCAAATCAATCTGGTATTTTGTCAACCGCATACCGTGGACAACACCACGTTTTTTGTCACGGGTGGCTGTAACGAAGAAATGTCTCGCCCCATCGCTGTTCCACGTGGCTTTTGGTTTATATTTTTTCTCGTTTTTCTATTAACGTCTCTTTCAACCTCCCACTCCACCCACCTCCTTCCCCCCTTCTTCCATTTCCTTCGTGGGTTTCACATCAGGGAGGCCAAGCAACTGGTCTCGTCCAACGAATAGCATATGTCTCACCTGGACTCGCAGGTGTAAGATTTTTCTGTCGGCAGATGTCGATTTTGTCTTCTAATTCTATCTAACTTCACGTTGAACTAATAATAATCACAAACTTGATGACTTTCTGGAATTCCGTCGGAGCCTTCTCCAATACTAACTCTCTCAGCTCAACCTTTTGAGATTTGTCCCCCAAGTGCTCAACGTTGAATCGTGTGAACATTAGATAAGTTTTGTAAATTGTTTTGATTGATATCTAATGTGTAGTATTTAAATTACAGCAATTTTCTGTTTACACAAAGGTGGAAAAATGTCTCGAAAGTTATTTGCACAGGGTTTTCAGGAAGTACATATTACATGTATTAAGTGAGAATATAAGGATGAATTTTAATTAGTTTTATTTATCAATGCCCTTTATGTTCCAGTGTAATGATGTGATAAATATTTTACATCGAGACCGGTATTTTTTACAACGCTAAAACCCGTCGTTACCAGCTTTCGGAATGCGTACGAGTGCACTTGACTTAACTACCAAACAAATCGGCTATTTGTAAAGGATATAAATCCAACCTTTTCCGTTTACTTGTCCACTGCAGCCATGATTTGTTTTTTAAATAATCTAATAAAAACTTATGTCGCGGAGCATGCAGTGGTTTCAATTCCTTCTGAATTGAGCACTTTCAAATTGCTATTCTTTCGTTCCCGTCTCCTGGCCAGTTACTCTCATTCCGCGTAATTTTCCATTTATATATGCTATCCACTCGCATGCCTTTGGTTGCCATTGGTGGCAAATGGCAGAAGTTGAAGCATCGGGGCGTAGATGGGCGGGGTTGAGGGAGAGGAAAGGCGAGAAGTGCCTGATTGACGGCGGGACAGCTGGGTCCGGAGCCAGACGTCCCCCTACGCTCTTTCCCTATGTACCCCTGCGGAATATAATCCTGATAGCAAATGGGAGAGGTATTTGCCAAGGATTAAAGCATATTTCCAATTTCATAGGAAAGGAAGTGGCGTACTGACTGTAAGAAATAATTCCTGAAAATAATTTCCTGTGCTCTCCTATAGCGTAGAAATTAATTATTTAATTTAATTTTTGACAAATTATTTCTAAGTCAAACAATTTTTAAGCCACATGGCTAAAAATAGGTAACAAATAGATATTTATAATACATGAAATTAGTCTTGTTAGATTCCTTGATTCCTTGATTGGATTAGCAGTTGTTTATGTTCTTCTATAATTAGAAACGTAGTAGTGTTGACTAAATGTTTCAATAATTTTTCAAACCTCTCGCCTATAAAGGGTTTCCAGTCACTTTTTTGTTTTGTCGGCATATAGATTTCAATGGAAAAATGTTTTCGCTATAACGGGGTTAATGAGTCTATAATATTGTGTATTGCGATGTGGATACGCTTTGCATCCCTGGTTTTGAAAAACGCTGTTGATGATGCGTGTATCTACATGAACGATATTTCCGAATTGTATTTATCAGGCATGCACCATCACTCAATATCTAATGCTGTGCTAATTTTTCTTCATCGCTGCGATTTTCTGATATTTCAAATGTAATGGGACATGTAGCCGTAGCTGGGGGTCCCATCTTTATGTCCCCACCCCTTCCAGCTCACCTCATGTCAGCCCATGGGTGCAAGGTTATGATATCTCATTAAATCATAGTTGGACATTCTCTGGTGTCCGAAATCATGCTGTGGGAAATTAAATTAAGTTTTTACAGGGATCTGTTAATATGTAGCTCCTCTGCGGACTCCCTTGCGTCTTCCCTTATTAGTAACTTAATGGTGACGTCAGAAACATCGATCCTAAAATGCTAAATTATCCTTGTTAATCGAGCCCTTGTGGCAGTAGTTTTAGTCATTGATTTTCTGCGGTAGTCTAGTGTTCAGAAGTAGCTCTTTTCCGTCTTTACACCCATTACTACTTTGGTCATGTGTGGAAATTATCTCACATGCTGCAGTTATAACAAATTAATGTTTAGGAAATCAATTTTAAAATAAGAATTGTGTGGAGGGACGAAAGCTGGAGGCGATGGCTGTCATTTGGGTTTTTATATTTCTTATTGATTTTCTTGTTCGAAAAGGTCTTTGGTACATACGAGAACTTCTTAGGAACGTAAGAAGACGGAGCTTGAGGAAGTGGAGGTAAGCGAAGTTATGGGAGGTCTTATTTCCTGCATCCCTGGTCACCGCTTCTAACCTGGCTCATTCACTGAAGTGATTACCTTGAGAGAATGAGCGGGGCGATGAAATGAATATCTCTGTATTTATTTCCACCCGATGTGGAATTAATCGAGATTATTAGTGTTTTAATTTACCCTGGTCATTGTTAGCCAGCAAGTGGTGACTGTTCGGGAACCGAGCATGTGATCACTAACATGTTTTTTGTTTCTTCGTTTTATTGACAAGTTTAATCAGAGGATATCCGCTTCCGAAACCTTTTAAACTCACGCCGCTCTGATTTTATGGCAACCTTCGTAATAATTTCTATACCACTTCAGTTTTGATGGAAAAAAACGCTGTTTTGCTAAATTTACGTGTCTTTTAATATAAATTTTTCACAATTTCCACTATTCAAATAGAAATTAATGAGTGAAATTTTCCACAAATATGTACTTTAACCGCAGGCTAAGTATCGATGTGATACATCATTATCAGGAAGGTACAAATGCGCGGTATGTACATTGTGTAGGGAGAAGAAGGAGTTTAGAAGGGTGGCGGTAGGAACAATAATGAGTACACTTGTACCACCTACCTTTCTTTACCTGATGATACTTTATCACATAGAAATCTAGGTCGTGAGTAAAGCATATATTTGTGGAAAATTGCACTCATTCATTTTTAATTAATGTAATTGAATTCCACTTCATATCTCCCGAATATTCGGAATTTAAGTAATTTAATGTAACTATATAATTTCCACTGCCAGAGTCGTAAGATTTTTCCGTAAAAGTTTAACTTTTTAGCGCACTTACGTCGAATTATCTTGTATGATTAAATCCGTTTTGGAATAGTTCAGATGTTAATCATCTTATTCGTAAATTTCTAATGACTGCAATTTGATATGACTGTACTATTCTCCCTAAGGTACTCATTATTTTCACGAAAATTGCATTGCTATTATTTATGATGTTTCTTTGAATTCACCAATGAGTGCTATCGCTGGACATTCGTTTACAATCTTTCTATTTTCTTTTTTTTGGTACTTGGAAACTTGGAAAATATGGAATGTATTGAATATGGAAAAATCATGAGAATGCGTGTGCTCGGCATAAAAAACAGTTGAATTTTGTTCATGTTTTTAAAGCAGTTTTATATTGATTGATAGTAAAGCGTGTCTTTCAATTTCCGTTTAAGTTATATAATAAATTAATAAATAACGATTTTATTGATAAATATTCCCTGTGCAATAAAATCATGCATTTTCTGGAGAGTTTCGCTACAGAATCCTGAACAAATGGCATTTTTTAGTGTATTTACTATTCCAACACCAATACCTTTCCGCGCTAGACTAAGAACTCTAATAGTTTTAATACCATCACAGTTTAACCATGGACTTAACTGAAAAATAGCGCAATGTGACAGACTATATTTTATACTTTTATGTGAATGGAAGTTTTCCCGTAAAGCGAGTCGAAGTATAATACTTTTCCAGAAGGTTTCCATTTTCCGCAGGTGAATAAGATATTGCGAAAATTGTGATTAAACCTGGTGAAATTGGATTAGTTTTCTTAATGTCATTTAATGTGGTGAAAAACCATGTTATTTACGCACTCACTCCGTGCGTTGTTGACCGGCGAAACACTTTACCGCCAATAGCTGCGAAACTTGTCCGCCGCTGTTGTCGTGACTATTTGCGCTCGAAGCGTGTAAAATTGCTCCTTCTCAATTGCCTCGGAATGTGGGTTTATTATTTTTTCATCAAAATATTTCATAACTTTTGATAAGTCGTTGCGGCAGCTATCGTGTCAATGCATATCGCTGTGTTTGCCGAGGCTATTTGCCATGGGCGTCGTTCCCCGACAGTTGCGTGGCAGTCGCCGATGAGGATGAGTAAGTGAAAATCGCTGTCTCCGTCGCTGACGGGTGTGGACGGCATTAAGGCACGTGCACGGCTTCCTTTTCGGCTCCCTCAATGGGCGGCCTCCCATGTAGTCCGCGCTCACCTTGGGTGTTTCGCAGGGAGGGAGCGAGGGGATATTAGAGCTAATCTTTTCCGTACCTACTCCACTCAAGTCCACCCGACACCGTTACCTGCGGAAATGCGATGATGAGTCGGTCATTTTTCTGTGATATGGAAAAAGGAGGGGAAATTTTCATGGCATAAAGAGGTAACAATCTCAATCGATTCCTCTGGGATCAGAAGCGCCTCAAGGACGACACGGTCAGCGGAGGGATACGCTCGGTCCACCCGTGTCAACGAACGCTCTGGCAGCTGGTATGAAAAATCGCCCGATTTAATACGTGACCAGTCCCAAAAGAAAATAAAAGAGTAAATAATTTTTAATGGTTATTTAAACGTGACTCGGGGTAATTTTCGCCAGAATATTTTTTTCCGGCTTCACAAATTTATGCAGAATGTTTTCTTGCTCAACTCCCTCTGGAATTTCGTGATTTTTAATTCCTCCCCATTTTTTACGCCCATTTCTCCGCTGTTGTTATGGAATCTGAGGGTAAACATCGTTTTACGTGTACTGTGAACGTGAACGGTCAATGGTGCCTCTAAAGTTAGCTAAAAAAAAGTGGTACCAGATTTACAAATTTCTTTGTGAAACTGTATAGTGGCCATTAAGAGGAAAGGTTATAGATATCTATTCCGTATAATCCTTAATTTCTTTAAAATGGCTTTCTCAGTATTTCTTCTCCCTATATTAAGACCCACGTAATGGTTTTCTGCTTGTTGTTTAGAAAACCTACCTTCTGCATTTACTTGCTTATTGCATCTGCTGCAGGATTCATTGTTTACCTTATAAAGCCTTACATATGAACTCAGCATACCATTAACTATCACATTTTGCCATTCTGGCTTCAGACCCGGATACAGTAACAACCTCGGCGTCTACTTTTCAGAATGAATTTGAGATGAGTTAATTACTTTAGGGGGGAAATTATTAATGTATTTCCCAAAGAATCTTAGAAGGGTTATTAAGAATTTTTAAAATGCATTAAAATGCAGGCAATGCTACGGATTTAAAGATAAATGATGATGAATTCAAAGGTCATGCCATTGGAAATAACTCTTTGGAGAGATGTGGTAGAATAGTTTCTTGATCAAATCACTGGTTTTTTACTTCGGCAATTTATAGTATACATCACATTCTTTCACAAATTTAATTTTAGTTTATTCTGAGTAGATGATTGGAAAGCGAAAACTCGGCTAAGCCGCTCGCAATATTTCCTGCCTAAATAGTTCTTCGAAGAGGTATGCTTCTCACAGGTTCATTAGCATTTTCCTCTATTGATTTTGAAATTTTTGCGACCAGCATGTCGTGTTTAATAAGGCGTGTCCAAAATGATTTCATAGATCTCGATTTTTCTTTAATCAAACTTGCTTTTGCTTATACCCAGTAATTCGTCGGTTTTGACAAAAATAGATTATCCAGTGGCCGCAGTGCTCGTTGGGATAAACAGCTTATGATAAAAGTGAAATGATAGTGAAATTGTTTGGCTTTCCCTTCTATCTAAAATAAACTCTCCCCTCTGAAATTTTTGTATTGGTTTAAAAAAAGCCTTCTCGCTGAAAGTGGTAGTAACCCAAGCACCAAATTTCTTGGGTAATCTGCATCTGAGATCTGTGTCATTCACTTCGTGACCTTTTGTAATTAATATGTGAGACGGTGGTAATTTCCCGCTGTTACGCATCCCGCTAATGCTAGATGAAATTTCCTTAATTAGTTTTGCTTTAGGTTTGGAATTAGTTTAAACGTATATTTTAAAAATAATTTCGCCGTTACGCATACCTTCTTGTCGCCAAGTTCCATCTTGAAAATTTAAATGTTTTTACATGATGAATGTTTTATTATCGCCTATTTACCCCTGCGACAAATTACCTGGCATACGAGTATTGTAATTGGATATTAGGTACTCACACGGCAGAAGCCACGTCACTTCATCCAAACATTTCCAGGAAAGTAGTTGCTGTCCAATGCCATGACCCAGATGGGGCTCGAGTATGCGCTAACCCAATGGAAATAACTATGGTTAGTTGCGTGATTTTTGTGTGCTGAAGTCCAACGTTTCTCGGATATGGCCGCCCGATTAAATTGAAAGGTAGAGGTTTTATATGGGCATAGTATGTGATAAAAAAACGGTTGCATCCTTTGAGACAAAAAGATCCAGCTTGGCGAATATGGAAAAAATCGTGCGGATATAGGTTCTAGCTTCTCCAACTTAATATTACGTTTGTTAAATTTTACCTATTTTCCATAGACATTAATGGTCATAATGAAGGTTTTAAGTCAAGGAATTACTTACAGAGATAAAAGAGTAGATATTTTCTGTTGTGAAATGAAAACGCGAATATGAAGTTAGTGTAGGGATAAAATAATTATATTTGTGGTCTTGTTGATTGCCTAACAGTTCATTCTTGTGTAGCCTCTTCTATCTAACTGCGTGTTTGATTTCAAGTTTTTTATTGTGGAAGATCCGAAATGGCTAAGGGATTTCCCTTCTTTATTTGTATGACTGTTAAGGTCAACACTGAGTTATCTTAGGCCAAAAGCGACTCGTTTGCATTAGAAAAAAATGGTCTCTTCCCCAGAATTCCTTATGAAAGAGGCTTTTCGGAATTTATTCTTCCGTTACGATGCACGATCGATCTCAGCCAAAAATATAAACATCTTAGGGGATGCCCACGTGAATGATCCCGCCTCCTTCCGCTAACAAGATCGAACGAGAAAAACGACCGACGTGGGGTTATGAATACTCGAGTTCCTGCTGCAGTAATAATGAAGGAACAAATCTCCTCCCCCTCTTTCTCCCACTTACCCTCCCGCAGGCATACATTCTCCGGGTGGATAATTTACCGCCCCCGCCTCCTTTAACGTCTGAACCCGTCGGAAATATGATTGAATCATAAAAAGGTTATCTTTCGTTTATTTCTTTCGTATGAAGAAAGAGGAGTCGTAGATTAGCTTTCCTCGTTTCAATACCGGTTTCCGCCACAAGACCATAGGAATTCTTTGATGCATAGGCAGCACTGCCTTGATCACTGTGTAGTGTTAATTCTGGAGGATGTGTGTTGAATATATTGCATTGTATTTTATTAATAATTGCATTAATTTATACACGAATTCCCAGAGAAAATATTTTTAAGTATTATTACCGGCGAGTATTTATGGAGTAAATATACTAAATATCACTTATGAACAAGGTGATAACGGTATTCATTGCATAGATTTATGCTCCAACTAGTCAATATCAAAGCACCGTGAGCCATTGAATTTGCCTGCTTGGCCAACTACAGCTGCTACAGCACGATGTGTTCAACATCTTATCGACTTATCACAGAATTTAGTCAGGGAATTTAGTTTCAGAATGGCTTTAACGTAAATGTCGTGTAAAAATTAAGTGAAGGGGTGTAGGAGATTGCGAGTTACATGTCTCGTCCTTTCCTTGTAGGCATGTGAATGATTAAAGGTGATTTTTTGTACACGTGATATAATGAGAAAAAATCGTGACTGCATCTTTGAAGTGCGTAGGTATGGCACGCCAAACGTCGAAAGATTTCCAGTCTGGTGTCTAAAAAAGCTTCTTTCTGTGGTCGGAAACTAGTTGAAGGTCAGGGGTTGATTATTTTAGTCGTAAAAAGGGAAAGAGGAGAGATTCTGACATCCTGACATGTTCAAATTGTGCAGGTGTCGACCGAAGAATAAATGCAAGTCCTAAGACATTTGGATATTTAATGGCTTCTTTCCTGGAAATCCCACGCCATATTTAAGCACCTATTACTCATACATTTTGTATCTTTCACCGAAACGATGGAGAGTGTTGAACTGGCTTTTTTAAATTAGAAAAGGAAGTCTTGCACTCCAGAAATAAAACCTGGCAGCGTAAGTTAATTCTATGAATCGACCTCTGAACTACTTCTCACAGTGTGTATTTGGAATACATGCATCTTAAATGTACATTTTAAAATGGTGTAGTTACACTCATAGCAAGTGAGTGGCTATTTTAGTGGTGACTCGCCAGAGAGACTGATTTAATACATCTGAAATGTTTAATGAAATATATCTTATCATCAGTGTATCAGGTAGTCCACTGGGTAGATCTCTGGGCTACTGGCCCCGGGTTCGATTCCCGGTGACATTTTTGGACACCCTTAGCATCACCTAAGCTGTGAACCATTTTTCGGGTACCAGGTTATTTTGGGGAATCATAGGCGGTACAACAAAAGGAACTGGCATCATACCCTGAATTCCATACGCCGCCGCTGAACTTAATTCCGGGTAAACCCACCTCCTCACCTGCCAACGATCGGGTCGATTACTTTGATTTTTGATCTTATTATCAATACACTTCTGCGCTGGCAACTTCATTAACGTTAAAATTTGAGTCATGTGAAAGACCAAAATAATATCGTAGGTGCTCTGTATAATTTCCCGCTCAGTAAGATTTCTAATTTTTTATCCATATTCATTGCATATTTCTTATTCTATAATTCGGTCATTTACTCCTTCAATTTTTCGTTCGTATTTGTTTCTATTCCAGTACTTCCACCTTCATCGTAATGAAATAAACTCGGGTATAAAATATGCGTTAGTCAAACTAGCGGTATTCAAATCAGCAAATTCATCTGAATCTGGTTTTGAAAGTCCTTTGGCCTACAATTACACGGCCGTGAAATTCTATGGTGCATAGTTTATATGTATTCCCCTTGAGCCATGAGGAAGGCCGAAATTTGAACTTCTAGTGGATGATGGTGGACTAAAAGCCCCAAATGGAACAGGCGTCGAGGACTTCCGGGGGAATGAATTTTCCGGGGGCGGGCGTTGAAATCTCTTGTTCGAAGGGAATGCATTTTCTTTGTTGGACGTTGTATTTTCTTCGTGCGCACTTGGGCGCCGGAGCACGTATTCTCCGCCCACCTCCTCCCGCTTACCAAGCCCATCTTCATCGCATGCGAGTTTTTTTTTTATTTTAATAACCGCTGCTCTTCCATTAGCGCCTCTCCGGAAGCCACGTCTCCGCCGCTCAAATCCCGTTGCCGCGTCGTGCGTCCGTCATCTCCCCCAAGACAAAGGAAAGGCGAATGGAGGCACGCGTGAGCCTGATGACTTCGGGGAGAGGGCAGGAGGCGAAATGGAGGGCGTGAGCACTCGCTTGCACAGAAGGCGGAGAACGAACCCGCAAATGCCTTACCCCCTCGTCGCTCCTCTCCACCCACCGAGCCGTGCGATGGTGGTATCTATCCCTCGGTATCGATATTCATAGAACATTCCAACGGTGGCAGGAAATAGAGCGAAAGCTAAGGTTTCCTCTCCCAGTAATAATCAGATAAGACTCCAATATTTGTTAACAGTACAACCTTGCCGATGCTTATCTTTTCAAGGCTACCCATCTTTTCGATTATTTAAGGTATCTTTTTGCGTAGTCGAAACTGTCAGTTCACGATTTGTTGGGTGAGCCATGATTATGAATTGTGCACTAAATCGACCAGAACTCGGGTACCGTCGAGAACACTGGGCTCTGTCGCATAGAATTCAACGGTTGGGAAGGTCGCGAGTGCGAGTCGAACCTTATACAGTATTTATCGTTACTGTATTCACGCTGCACTTTTTTTCGAGCGGCCAAATAACCCTACGCCTTGAGTTTAAATCCAATTTACGGATTAGATACTTTGTCTCGTGGTGTTTACTACCTGCGGATAGTTATCGTCGGGTATTCCATATTTCTGAACGTCTAAGCTCAAGCTCTGCCGTTGGTCACTGGGCAAAGTAGTTTGCTAACATTTCACCGGTTAAGTCGTACGTCTTACCATGTTTCTAAGGAACTGTTTTACGACGTCGATGCTTGTAGACCTTACATTCCGGTAGAAATGCATCGGCACCTTTTTACGCATCCGGGAAATATCGAGAGATGAGCTTTTAAATTGGACATCGGACTTTTCTAGTGACCCTCACTCTCTTCACGCTCCGCCCCAACCATCACCCCATCCTCTGGATACTCCCACTCATGCTCACTTCTCTAGCAACCCCTTTCATCTCCTTCTCCATCCCACCCACCCACGCAGTCCATATTTTACGGCCCAAGGCGCTGTTGGATGCTCCCCACCCCCCTCGGGGTCGATCGTTGAAATCACCGAGGGGACGAAGCAATATTATCTACCTCCGGAGATCACGTGTGATCTCGGAATTTGGGGGCTGCTTGGGTGCGGGAAGGTAGTTGAGAAAATTGGGAAACGATCGAGTATTTTATATGGGATAATTCCGTTCCGGTCGACGTTCTCGGCCACCTCGGATTCTGCGCCATTTGCTTTCCCTGCGTAAACCTTTTCATAAAAAAGAATTCGAGGGTCTTGTATGGAGCATCATCCAATATTGCATACTTTTTTATTATTTATTTTTCAGAGAAAGATGATTATGCGATTTGACGCCATTTAAGTAAGACCACTGCCGTTATGCTTGGACCATGAATGTGCAGGGGATGAATAATTTAATCGATGCTTCCAGAATTTGGGATTGTTATTTTCGGTCATTATAGTATTTATTCGTATTTTCTCTCGTTAGTTTCCCCACAGTGTCTTCCTAATAGGTTCTTTCACTGTACGCTGCCCTACATATGAACAGATTTAGGTTGTAGAGTGAAGAGTAACATAAATAGTATTTGAAGAATCAAGTTCCGGCCCGAAGAAGCCAAAAGGTATCGACACAAGCAAACAACCATATTCTCAAGGTTAGGGCTTTACCGAGAAGGAACCCAACTAGCCTCTATCCTCCGTTAATAGCATTCGCCTCTTACCCTTTTTACAATGCGTAGTAAAAAAGGGCGAATCCGCTCTTCCCTTTCGGTTGGGGGGATAGTCTGACTTTTTCCTCACAAATTTTTAGGCGAGTCTTTTTAACACTCTCAATGAAAGCGTTAAATTACGTCGTTCACTTTTCCACCGCTTTATCCGTTTATGTGTGAGTTGATGGAAGGGAACTGTCAAAAAACGAGGTAAAACTCAGCATTATGCAGTGAACCAAGTAAAACGCAGAATCCCTTAATGTCGTAAACTTATAAAAAGCTGCATATTTAGAAATATTACCTAGTAATGAGACTTTGCCAGCCCAGAGTTTTTATGTATCATCAATGAAAACATTTGTTGACTTAATTCTTGGTGGAGGAAGTAGTTTGTCTAAAGGTTTAATTGTTTGAATCTAAATTTAGGTGAAACAGCAATATTTTACATCAAAGGAGATTTTTCCTTATTTAAGTTTTTGAGAATAGTCATTCAGCGCCGATGAAATCGCCTTCTACATTATTTTTAATCGTGTCCACATTATGTATTAATTACTTAATTAAGAATGTTATTATTGTCAAAGGAAATTGTTTTCTGAACTTTGTGGAATACATTTATTGTGAAATGAAACAATATTTAATAATTCCACTTACAGTTTTTATAGCTAAAAATCTCTCTATCATTGTTTCATCTCCGATTCCCCTCACATTTCTAATTTGTTCAAAACTTCACTTTAAACTTTTACTGCAGAATTCGTTATATTCAAATTTTAAATCTTTTCTCGTGTTGAAAAGAAGAAGTAATTATTTTATGGTATTAATTTCCTTAGCCCCCTATAAAAATTATCAGACAGAGGCCTCGACTTGTCATCTATTCTTTGCCGTCACATAGATATGTATATTTAAGGCAGACCAAGACAGGCGCAGGGCGTTTAGTTCACTTTTCTCATATTATTGTTATGAAGACCTAAATAATATCGTAAAATTAGAGCACTTTAATGAAAAAAAGGAAAATGCAATTTCTCTGTGATAAGTACATTTATCTTTTTTACATATCTTAAGTACATTTATTTTAATCTTTTCCTTCTATAAGTTCCAAATCACAACAAAACCAAGGTTTAACATCCTCATAAATATATTAAATCAATTCCTTAATGGCATATCTACTATATCTCGGGGTGGTCATAAGAAATTGCCTTCATTCTGAAAATTAATTAAAATCCGGCGTTCCAAAGACTCCAGTAAGCACTCATGCCGGCTCCCAAGGTACAACGTGAACTTCTCTTTTAGCCTTAGGTTGGTAAGCCTGTCGAAAGGACCTCATGTTCTTGTATGCAGAAAGGTGCAATGTGAATTTTCTTCACTGTAGTGCAAAAGAGATATATTTCCTGGATTATATTCAAGATAATGCGCGAAGGTATAGGACAATGGTCAATGCCAATCAAGCTATATCTTGATTAAATGTATTAGGAACCTACACGTTTTATCTTTGTAAATATTCTCAAATAAGGATAACGTTTCGTTTAATTTCTAATGCATATTTAATATAGATGAATTTCAGTGAAAGTTATTAATGGGCGTGATCCTTGTTCGTTGCCTTTGCACCGTCATCCCTGATAGATCTTGAGATGAAATACTACGTGGTCACAAATACTTAATGAGTGATTCCAGAAAGAATGTATTATTTCTGAAAAACTCATCTCAATATATATCTATGAAACAATTATACTCTAAGTAAAATTAAGGGTGAATATAAGTTCCATTATAGCTATATAGAGAACGAAATAGTTTAAATCAATTAATTTTGATGGAAGTCTTTAATTTACCCAGGAAAGTAATGACGAAGCTCCTCGAGCCACCGGTGTCCACTACACCGTCCACCGGGGCAGAGTTATCACTTTTTTCCGTTCCCCATCCGCACATTCCACAGAGATGAACTCATCGCAAGTGCGCTGGAGGGATTTGCGTTGGCATTCACTTTCTTGCGGATTCTGGTTTTGGAGAAGTTCCCGCATCCCCCTGCCCCGTCCAGCTTGCTTCGATATCAAAGTAAACACATTAGTTAACAATTCCCATCAAATAGGGTCACTTTCTCAACCTTTCACCGAACGAAAGCGACCGTCCTTCACCGCAAGGCGGCAAAGAGTGAGAAGATTGTATGTTGTTGTTTTCGTTGGATACTTTGTCATTAACTCTTGCATTATTCCAGGGGTGCATAAATACGACCCGCTGGCCGAATCCGGGTAGTTTAGTGCTTCGATCCGGTCCGCAATGGTCTCGAGTCTATTAATTTCTGTCGGTTCCTTCCTCGTTATCCGTAAAGCTTTTACTCTCGTCGCAGACTTCCTTTACAATCTGGGCCCGTAGTATTCAAGAAAGTGTATAATGGAACCAACCGACCGAACGAAATGCTCTTTCGCTGTGGAAGGCTTCGAGAACCACCTCAGTTACCCTGTGCCTGTCCTGTGAACACATACAGAACAAAATTCAAGACTTATAAATAATGCTTCGTAATATTGTATGGGTCATTAATTTTCATCGCAAAAATTTCTTCCTACAGTGCCTTATTAGCGTAGGTATTTCTCAGAAGTTCCTTCGGGTATCACTTCCATGGAATCCTATTTTTCCAAGTTAAGTTTTCTATATTTCATTGTAAATTATACAATGACTACAGTACTTTGGCCCTCAGCATCCATTAACGCCATTTTTTGTAGAATTACCTTTTTTCGCATTGTCGAAAGTTGATGGCGGGATTCCATCGTAATATATTAAAGGCGAGTGTATTATCATGACATAAAATTTACAATTGATTAATTCTCTAATTAATGATTCATGCTGTTTGCAATTCATAGTGAAATATTTTCTAATGATCAAATGTAAATATATTGGTGTGACGCTAAACGTAACGGAATATCCTTTCCCAGTACCCACTTCGTTCTCGTAAACTTCACATTACTCGGTTGCCCCGACGTTCAGCATTTCCTTCTTCCTCTATTGACGTTAAGTACCTACATCGCGGAGAACATTTAGAATCGTGGTCAAGTCATAAATGGGTTAGTTACCAGAATCTGCGGAGTTAATATGCATCTTAGTTATTTTCCATGACCTCCAGAATAGTGGGTGTTCTGTGAGTTACCGCTCGAGTTGTCAACAGGCAAATCTGGATTATGTGCCGGTTCGCGGCTTTAGCGGAACCGACAAAGGAGGCATGCATGCCCCCAATTTCGACAACACTCCGGATATACCGCCCGGGAATGACCATCTAGACACGGGGCCCAAAGTGGCGTATTTGTGATGTCATAAACGGAACTCGAGCGAAGGAATCTAGCGCTGAGGAGTGACCAGAGTGAGGTAACAGCATTTTAAAATCGTGGTATTTTCTTTTTTTTAATCTCTAGAAGTAGCTGGGGCACGTTCTAAAAGAAAACCCATAATCGCTGCCCTGATGCAGCGGCACGGACATTATCCCCAACACAGACTGTTTTGTCTCCATCAAACGTTGATACTTCTTCGAATCGAGCAAGACTTCGTGACATCGTCTACTGCTCTGTCGTATCTAGGAAAACGACATGCCGCGATTTGCTATGCTTACTCTCAAACCTTTGAAGGCGATGTTCGCGGAACGAGTCCTCGCGAAAGTTTCCATTTTCACGTATTCATAATTTTCGGATATGTAGAAGTTTTCTCTAAGGTAAATGTTGTTGCGGTTATGGTTTTAGATTCGCGCAGTAAAATTTCAAAAATCGTGTCGAGTAACACCAAAAGAACATCATGAGACTACTACATTTTGCCTCGGAAGAAATCGCTGCTTTTGTGCCAATGACCGTCTAAAATGTAGGACGTTTTCACTTCAAAATGCTATGAATTGAGGACCAAGTAGGAATAAATCGAGTAACCGTATCGATGCGGCTCGGCCCGGTGGAGAGGTGGACGTGTTACGGGAGGATTCGCCCCGGCCTGAGATTATACTCCCCAAAAGCCATCACCCGTGGTCTTAACCGCCCCAACCCTCCTCCAACCCCTTCCCGTTCTTCTTGGGCATCCCCAAATTTCTCTTTAAGGAGATGTGGGTTCCGAAGGGGGAGCGAAACCCATTTCGTGCAAGCTTGCGTGAATTATGACCGGTCGTAAATTCTTCCCCCGGCTCCGTTGGTCGAGGCGATGTACATTCGCACGCCGTGTTGCTGCTTCCCATCGTGGATGGATAGATGGCTCTGGGCGTATTTCTTGGACGTCGCCGCCATAAATGAGGGAGCAAGAGAGGTTTTCGGCCCTGGATCCGCCACCCACCCCGTCCCGTTTCGAGTAACTCCCCCACCCCCTTCTCACTCCGTTTAGGCCTTCGCGGCCTCCGCAATCCTCTTTGCACTCACTCATCACCTTTTTGACGGGTTAAATTTCGATGGGCTCCAGATGTTTCCAATTTCGCCTTGGGTGTAGATGATGGAAGTTCGTCGATTTAAAAAGTCAGCTGAAGTGACGTTGTCCATAGCTGTTCAGCGGTCGCCTTCCACTGGGATATTTAGCGGTTCAAATTAGTGTCGTCTAGCCAGTATTATAGCTAGTTACTAATTGGCTACCTTGTTTGGATCACCATCTCTACTGAGTTATTATAATCGCCGCAGTATATATCTATTTTTCCTTTCATTTCCCAACATTTTTATGAATATTCTCTCACTTCGCGTTCGCCAATATCTTAATACTAATTCTAAAGATGGCTGAAAATTCTAATTTGGTACTTTCTTCACGAAGTCATAAGTTGTAAAATATGCTTTTTAATTAGTGCATCTGTCAAATTCTTCTGGAATTTCCATAGACAAAAATAATCTTTGAAAACAATAAAGTTAGATAAAACCCTGCATTGTTAGTGTAGCGTTTTATTTTTGATACCTACTCATTGAAGAGGAATCAGTTACTCGGTCACTAATATTTTTTGCGTCCAAATCAAGAATGGCTAGTTGGGAAAAGACCTTGAGAGAAATCTCCATGGGTCCCCAATCTACCTGTTTCATTTTTACGCTTATTGATTGGTAGATCGGTCACACTCGGAGACCGGATTTGTTAAGTGGATATTAGAAAGGAAATGAGAGAAGGTCCGGGGATAAGTAAAACCAAGGGAAACATTCGTAGACCAAGTAGAGGGGTTTAAAAAGAAGAGCAGTGAGAACGTAAGGTGATTGGCTTTGAATGGGGAAGGATGGAGGTCTGGATGCAACCAAATATGGAGTTAGAAGATAAATGGCATCATTATAGGGGGTGAGGTGGCCCAGGGGTAGCCTGTGGATCTAATGGTCGCGGGTTCAATCCCCAGCTAAGGCGAAAAATTTTCAGCATCAGAAATATATTC
>LYUA01000222.1:143421-162655 GCA_002093875.1 Calopteryx splendens | reverse complement strand
TTTCGGGAATCCCTATAATTCTTTTTCGGAACGAAAGAGAGTGAGATTTGGGGTGGAATAGATGGGGATTAGTACAAGTCTGTTGAACAGGGGGGTGGGGGGATCGCGGTGAGGGGTAATACTCCTCCCGCGGTTGGAGTTTAGCAAAGGTAGGGGAGGAGAAGGCTTCCCGGAGGGTGGGAGATAAAAGCGGCAACGCCGCCCTCAGTGCAGCCTATCCTGCCAGGTAGGGAGCGGACGAGGAGAGATGTGGAGTGGGAGGGAGGGGAGGTTAGCACCCTCCGGGCAGGTGTGCTGGGAGGGAGGAGGAGGAGGGTGGCGGTGGAGGAGGAGAGGATTCCGAGTTCCCTCTCCCGGCGTTGTCCTGCAGTTACCGTGCGGAGTCGAGTGGTGGAAGTTCGAGTTGGGCCGTTGAGGGCATGGGGACGGCGGCCGCGGTTCTTTTTCGCTCTCTTTGAGAAGCCTCTTGAAAACAGGCTTGCCGGCCGACTTCCAGTGAGCAACCGCTTTTACCGTGCTGGGTGGCAGTGTGGTTTTGCCTTCAGGGGCTCGCGTTCTATCACTCTCACTAGGGCCTCTTCACGGGGCCTCAAATGGCCCCATCTCCCTCTCATCCTCAATCGCCTCCACGGGTGAACATTATGACCTGTAAAGTTCATCACGCCCCTCTCAAGTACACTTGAGTGGTCGTCTTGAAAATTGAAGTGAGATTGTGTGTGTGTGTATGAGTGTGTATGTGTGTTTTTATTGTGTGCGCGCGCGCGCAATTCGAGTCGATTTTTTTCTTGAAAAGAATTCCCTCGTGGGTGAGACCGACCCAGTCGTGCCTCTCCCGGAAGTGAGTGCTCCTGAGAGATTTATTTAAATCGGGAAAACAGAAACAGCCGAACTTTATTACGCTTTTTCGAGTGATTCAACTTAACCAAGTGAAAGAACAGACAGAAATCGCCAAGATGGTGTTCGGGAGCGGGACTAAGTTTCGATTGAGACGGTAAGTTTAACAAAGAATATTCTTGTCTAAGTCTCCAGATTAATTTCAGTGCACCACGTGTTCCCCCGGTGGTGATTTATGCCGATCATACACGCCTGCGGCAGACCCCTATTTTGTTATATCTCTAAGAAGGTACTGGTGGTGATGTACTTTCTGCCCGAATTCAGATTTTAGCTGCTCAATGTTTATCGGTGTTCCCACCCCAATCCCCCCCCCCTTCACTCCAACGGCAATTTCATTTTTCGGAATTTTCTGCCTCAAAAAGGCCAGGTTCCGTAAGTCGTGTAGAAAACAATGACATTCAAAACTCTACGCGGAAAAAATTTCGATCATCATGTTTTATCGAAATTAATGTGCAGTACGCGGTTCTAAAGCCTTTTTTTTCTTTGGAATAACGACGTTTTTCCATAAAATCACCCTAATTTGTAAATTTCCTCTCTTCGAATGCGCGACGCATCCCTTAAGGCAGCAAAGGGGCTAGGACACTCGTAAAAAAACCTAGTGTAGGTATTTGAAATAAAATAATCATAAAAGTGCTTTCTGGAGTGCTTGGAGGTGAGAATGGCCGTCTTATTGTTACCCATTGTTGCTGCGTTGTAGCCTCCCGGTCGTTCTGTTTGCCACCACCCCATATCTCCCCCCCCCCTCTTTAAGTCCCCCATTACCTGTCACCGATCCCATCGCGCCCCAGGGAACTCGTCCCTAGACTCCACAATGCGTTCGTGAGTGATTTGCAGGGAACCACACTGCTCGCGTGATTATCCCACGGGGTATTGTAATTGTGTGAGTGTATTACTCACGCTCGTGTGAATCGATAGCATCCCAAGTGAGCGTGTCGCGTGCTTTATGCCGACTCCGTTTCGATTTGGCCATTCTTTTGTGACATGCGACCTCGAGTTTCATTTTTTCGTGGGGCTTAAAAAAATGAGAGCGTCTCCGACGTCAATGCTTGTTGCGGGGAAAGTTTTTCAAGAAGCCTGAGTATGAAATGCCCTCGTCATATTTTTCCGTCGGCCCATCTTAATGGTTTTATATACCTGTTTCGTAGATGTCGACCCGTAACAGCTTCATTCCCGGCTATAAATCATCTCCTGATCAGTGTTAACGCCATTATGCCTGTCAGGACTCTCCCTTTAGGCACTTATTGAATTTTAAGAGTAATGTAAAGCCCCCACCCTCCCTACCTACTTCAGATGATTTTCGGATCTTTAAATGGTCGAATTATATTCATTCAGCTGTGTCACCTGCGTATCGGAATAATTGCCACACGGGTTAAATTTCTCTCCATGTCTGTTTATTAGGTAAATTTTAATAAAAATCTAGAATCTCCAGTTACAGCTCTTAAAAAGGAGATTGAAGTAAGCATGTGAAAATATTTTTTTTTCTAAGTAGTGGTTGTATGTGATGTTATTTTAATCCCAAGAGCGCAGCATAAGTATTTTTGAGCGATTTTCTGGACAAATCGATTCAAGGCTCATGTTTGTGAAGCATCATAGCGTTACAACTGTCAGTACTCTCTCTCCGTGTGCTCTCGCATTCGAAGCATACAACCGATCTGTCAGATCTCTCTGGTCTGTATCAATTCTTTCTTCTTATGAATAAGATTTAGTGTTTTGAACCCTAAGCATTAAAAATTCCTCTTCTGCCTGCTTGCTAATTAGATTGCAATTTTTTCCTGTGTTAAAAAAAAGAGCTCTTTAAACTTCCAGGTTTTCTTGTTCAATTCAGTCCGTGACTGGAATCCGAGAGAGACAAAGGGTCGATGCAAACAAAGGAAACCCAATAAACGTGAGAGACGGGAGTACGTGTTTTCCAGCTGATTGTCTTTCTGCAATCCTTCCGCAGCCAATGTGATAGGGGTAGCAATTTTGAGCGGTTACCTGCGGGTGGTTTGGAATTCAAAATGCCGTTTGGAGAGCACAAGCAGAGGTCACATTCGTCGTCCCGATGGCTAGTTAAAAAAAACCTTTTCTTTTTCCTGCTTTCATTGCTTTCCATTCAACCTCTCCGTCCCCTTGTTACTCTCTCCGGGCATTTTTGTGTTTGCAAAACAATTCCTGTGTGGAAGTAATGATTGTATCTCAGAAGCCTTGCGTTTGTGGGGTCCTATTTAAATCTCGGGTACAGCTCGCTGTGGGCACTCTATCGTTTACGAGAGTGATGGACCAATGGTGGATTTTATCTGGAGTCTTTAATGTGTGCGGAAGTACGGACGGATTTACCTTCTGGCCGCGTGGGTTCCCTTGGTATGTTTCTGCAGTGGTTATGAGTATAAGAAGTATTATGGTCCAAACTTAAAATAAAATATCACTTTGTTATTCTTCCATTTTTGCATTAGATTACATCCCTTTAAACGGTGGAATCCTATTATTTCTTAAATATAGCTGAATTTCGTGAGGTTAAGTACGAGAATGATGAAGTAGGGATTTTAATCCAAAAGAAAGGATGAAAAATTGCCCCATAGTAACAGTTTAACACCAAATAGAATTAATGATCCATTCGCTAAGAAAAATAAATTTCAATTGGCCCGAAATCGATTCTCTGATTGTCTGACCACGTATGTTAATTAAATACTTAATTTTCCCAAGCTCCGGCAATCTTGATCGAAAATCTGTTGAATGAAATTATTTTTCACACATTACTTTAAACCATTGCGTAGGAGCGTTTGTAGTATTATCGGGTGTATTAGTATTTTCCCAACCGGAGTTTGCTTTTATAATTAATTAAAAATTCACCTAAACGTTATGGTGTCCCTCTTAAAATTCATGTGAAATTTTAGTAAAAATATCGAACATCTCGGAAGTGTACAAAATATCATGATATTTTGCACTGATGATAAGTATAGTTGTACAGCCCCCTTGGTTAAAAGTTTAGTGGATTATGATCCTACGAGATTTTACCGAATCCTGTCTCGAGACAAACCAGCATCCGGAGCATATTTCACACTCGCATCCTTTCGTGTCGGACTGGCTCTTTTTTTTCGAGTCGTTCCGTGGGGTTGGCGCAAAATGACACCCTCTGCTACCCCAGTCCCCAAGTGAGGTGGGACACGAGGGGATGGACGCACACGAGGGGCGGCCGGATGTGACCCGTGGGTGGGTGGGGGGAACAGGTGGTGCTGGGCCACGCCATGCGACCGAAATCTCTCCGTCCTTCCCGAGTTTCTGGGATTCTACATTCAGCTCATGCTGGGGCCAACCCAGGACTAAAGTCTGAGGGAATTCTAGTTTTCACGCCGGGAAGGCGTACTTACTCGTTTGAATGCCTAAGACCCTGAAGGATGTCGACATTCATTTCCTGCGACGTTTTTGTTAGTGGTGGAGAGATGAAAACGACACGCCTAGCTACATTATTACCTATGCGTAAAAACGAAAGCTCATAGGAATTTTAAACTTGGGGGTAGTTTTCTATTTCTATTATTGTCTCATGGGATACAGATTACGTTATTTCATTGTGTATCAAAGTTATTCATGAGCAAATTTTGTGGTCTGTATTCTTCATATATTTAATCTTCATGGAGTAAACTCTGCGAATGATAGCGCAAATAAATCTTAATTTCATACATATTTAAGATGCTGATTTAATAGATTTCTGCGGTGAATCTCCGCAGCTCCCAAGTGGTTCAATTACTTCATCAAACATACTCTGTCTTGTCCATTATTCAAAATCAAAAGTAGATTTTAGTCTTAGATGTCGGCGAAATAATTCCATCAATCTATATAGTGGCGTTATCACCATTTTTTGTGAAGACTGAGTGATCGAAAATATGATTACTTTTTTAATGATGTATCCGCTATTTTTCTATTTTTTCGGACATTAAAGGTGAAGAATGTTACTAGAAATTTTCTCATCAAAGCTGTTATTTGAAATTCGTTCGGGGCTCATGCCACAATACATGCACAATGCGTGCACAACCAAGGATTAGCCCCCTTCCAATCCGAATGCCTGGTCGGATAGCTCGAAGATATTTTCTGTGATATATTAAATGGCAATGCCGTGATGATATCATTTGGCTCGGTTAATTTTTCGAGTAAAATTCTACCTACGTTTTAAAGAAGTGTAAAATCCCAAGCTTGAATCGTATTTTTTCAAAATTTTTTTATCTAGGGACTAAGGTGTGACGGACGTAAAAGGTGTCTGGCTACTTCATCGGGGATAGCTTTGGCCGTGGGCGAAGGTTAAAACCCGCCAAATGGTGAATGGCTAAACGTTGCACATTAGCACATCCACGGGTGTTTTTCGCTACCGCGTCTTTTGAGAGATGTGATTGCCCCACCCACTCCTCTCCTTGGTCCCGCGGAAAGTCTCAACGTTTGTTCTACCTGCGCATGGAAAAAAATGCTGGTGCCAGAATATTTTTTGTTGGCATTCCCTTTCGACCAACTGTCAAAACTTTTTTTGGAAGATATCCAAAATTTCAACTCTCGCACCTCTTGACGTCGAACAAATTGCCCACGACCTACGGATAGAGAGGTGGGGGAGGGATGATGAGGAGGAGGATGGGGGGCGCAACTTGGCCTCGAGGTTATTGACGAGGACTGCTTGCTGAAGATTACGTCTTCTAAGAATGGCTTCGAAAAATCCGTACGCTCATTGCACGTTTCAATTTAATTTCAGAACAAAGTAGTACGCTGTTCGGTTGTTTAATAAACATGTGAAACATTCACCAACTCAATCGAGACTTACGCAACAACAAAACTTTCGTAGATTGACTGGAACAAAATGAGAGCTCTAACTTCAGTAAAATTCACGTGTAATCATATGAAATTCTTAACGTATACCTTTGGTGGTACCTATATGTACCACCAAAGAGAGTTGTGAATCAGTGTTAGGCACTTTTTAAAAGGAAACTTTGAAAGTTTCTTTTTAAGTTTATATTATTTTCATGTTGAGAGGCGAACAACTTTTTAGTGCTCACGCCAATCGATCATTTAAATCTTTTCTCTTGGTCATTATTCTCCCATAGACGTGTCTTATTGTAAACAGTGCAGCTTTATTCAATTCTCTATTTATAAAACCTTTGCATTGCCATGTCTCGTATAAAGCTATTACATTTATTTTATTAATCTTATTTCTTATAGCTTGTATTATATTTCTCCGGAAGTTTGCAATTCAACAGCAGAAGTAGTGATTTAAACGAGGAAAAAGACGGAGGAATTTTGCACCACCCACCAAGCACACACACGACTGCTTCCCTTATCCTCTTGTATGCAAATATTTCTCTGGTTCGGAACAACCTTTGGATCTGGCAATCTCGTAATTGGGAGCTTGGCAGACGGAATCCCAATTTATCTCTGTCTTGAAATGTCTTCCTGAAAAAGATCTCTTTCACTCTCAATCTGGTGCCAGCCACGATCAATGGCTGTCCGTTCGCCGATTGACGACGTTTCCTCTGCTGAAGTCGGAATATTCACGTGTCGAAGATGTGAAATGTTGCCTCTGAAGAATCGGATTGCTCATCCACCCCGTTGCGTCGGAAAAGTATTATTTAGGTGCATTGGAGAGGTGAAATTCATCTCGTGCCGGATCGCATCCGAGCCTTTTACTTTCAAAGTGCGCAAATAGGAAGTTCGGAGCAGTGCGTTTTCTTCTCGACGGTGAAATTTACTCGTTTGCATCTCGGTTCTTCCGATACGCCCACCTCCGCGCCTTTCAGTCGCTAGCGGTGCGGGGTAGATAAGGGGAAGAGAGAGAGAGAGAAGGCAGCCGCGAAATTTACTGCCGCCTTCCTCCCCCACACATCCATCCATTCCGCTTATCGCCGTCCCCCCTCCCCCGCGGGTGGTCCGCGAACCATTCTCGATGCGAGAGAGCACGCGAGCCCGCTTCCTCCATCCTCGCATAAACATTCATCCTCATTTTTTTTCTCCTTCATTTTATGCCCGCCGCCCCTCATCCGCCCCGCGGAATAATGCGCTCCATGCCCGTACACTCGGCACGCATTCCTCCCTCGCTTTGCGACGCTTGACGCGTTCTTTTGTTTTTTTCGCGGGTCGTCCGCTCCGGGGCAGGGAGCGAACGTTATATTTTTTTTTACCGCGAGCCCACTCGGCGCGCGGTGTAATGGATCGCCGGGCAGAAATTCAGACGCGTCATTTCCTGCATTGCGGCTCCGTTCCCCTGTAAATACACCCGAGTCGACAATACCTCCCCGGTCTCCCAAAAATTACTCCGACCCTCTCGATCTTGAGATTGTAGTGCGAGTGTCAACTGCAGCCAGTCGTCGTGGGATCTCGGATGAAGAAATGATTTCCATGTTTCTTATTGGGTGCAAATTTTGCCGTGTGCGGGTGCGTAATTGTGGAAAACATGTCAGATACACTTGGGAAATATTTTGCCATCCAGACATAGGGGAATGTCTGATTGAGAGGGGTGTGGGATTATAGCGCCTCATCCCTTGGTCTACCAAATGGACACGGCAAGTTGGGCTGCTACATGCTGTTAAACTATTGGCCTTCACATCATAATGACAATTAATCCGAGGAAGGTTCCGTAAAAAATTCGTAGTGACGTGCGCTGATGTAAGCGACAAATTTCCATGCGCCGGTTCGAAAACAACTTCCATTTGACTATTTCAGATCAACCGGGGTTGATTATAATGAATGTATTGTTTCTACAAACGAATGTTATGTATAACTTTAATGTATTTCTTATGCACGTGGGTGAGTTATACTCAGTCCTCTCAGGGTGTTTGCAGATTCGCCACTTCACCCACGTTGGCAGCGACGTAGATTTTATATGCCCGTTGGTTTCTCCGCAATTTTCACTCTGGTCTTAAGATCGAGTTGCGAAACGGCTTTGTAAGTGCACGAAATATTTCTCGTCCATTTTGTCGTCCCTGCTGCGCATCCAGGTCTTGACGGCAAAGAAGGGGCGCGGTTGCGATTCTTGCAAGGACGGATTCGTGAAAAGGTCGAATGCCTAGAAGTATTTGAGGCGTACGTACTTGTTCATTCTCGATTACAAGCCTTAAGGGATTGGGATTAATTCTTCCTTTCATGATGGCAATTCGCCTTTTTACAAGCCTTATTTTATCCCTCTGGGGAATGCTGAAGTAGAATGAAAACTTCCGTGGTGATTTTCTTCGCGTTTTAATGCCTTGAATAAAGCTGTGAGGAATTTCTCGGGCGACACAAAAAATTATCCCCTTGTGCTCAATGCACTGAATATTTGCGGTGGGTTGAATGTGGAAATGAGTTGTTTTGTACTCCTTGATGGTCGTACATAAATCATTGGAATGTATTACAAGATGAGGGATATAATTGAGAACAATATTTATAGCCAACATTTAATAGCTTATATTAAGGAATTGTTGTCGATGAGGAAATATTTTGTCGTACGTACTTGGACGCTTAGTGCTTCTAGGTACGCTTTTATTTCTTGTTAGTGCGGCGTCTCGATGGACGTAAAAATCCTGTAGTTATATTAGTTTTACTTCGCTTTATTAAGTGGTAACTATGCAAAAATAAGTTTCCAGATGCATATATACCTACAACACATATTCTTAAAAAAACGCCATCCACTCACTTGTGGGTAAGTCTGTACCTTAAAGTTAACTTGGAACCATTGTTCTTGAAGATAGATGTCTCAACAATTAGCTGTTATATCACTTTTTTCGTCGCCACCTTTTGCGAGCGGTGTGTTTGTACTGCAGGTTGGAGGTAAATTAGGCGGCCGTACTTTAGTACGGCATTCATTGAAGGTGATTAAGACCAGCAATTAGAGGTGGTTCAACTCCATTCTTCTTCCATTTTTCAACTTTTTTCACTATGACTTCACTTTCAGAAAGCTTCGCGCTCCCATTTTTTCCTCTACGTTTACTTTCGATATTCATTATCAGTAGTGACCTTATAGCGATCGAAAACCTCTACGAAGAGGACGGTATTGTGTTCACAAAAGCATTTTTTAGTAGCCCTCCTCTAGCGCAGAGCAAGGAGAAGCAGCATTTAAAATATAAATGCCTTTATTTTCAGCACTGACCGTGCTACTTGGGTTTTATTCACAGGATGCTGTTCCTTAAAAGAAAATATAGAAGGTGTAGAATGACTCAGATTCCCATTCGGGACTTGTTTCTCTTTGAAATGAATTCCCTTTCTTCTTCCGTCTTCTTTATCTTATAAAAAAGTTGTGAGTGACATAATTTATATTAATATTGGTACAGTAGTCAACCAGGAATTCAATAGGTTAAGGTATAGCTAACCTAGGGGAAACTAATCCCCACATTCTGTGTAATTTAGACGTTAAGGATTTGGGGGGTGGGGGCAGCAGCAGTTCTTTCCCGTGAAATACTGATATCCAGAAATTCACAGCTTAGGTGTTGCTACGGGGGTCAACCGCATTTAAAACTGGTAGCATTTGGTCATCAGTGGAACGGTCTGTCTACTGGAACAACACATCTCCCCCTCATTTTTTACGTTGTCGCAAAAAATCGTTGCCCTTTTAATTCAGATTAATTTACTTACTTGAAATCCAGCAGCTGTACATCATTCCATGCGAACTCCTCGAGTCTTTTATAAGAAGCGTTTTTGTAGGTTTTAGAGCGTCAAAACTAAAATAGTTGACATAGTAACAAATGATAACAATCTTTCAGATTTACGGTATAAACTAAGCGTTTTATGATTTTGAGGTAATGTGGCTTGGGGAGCCTATGTTTATGAATGTTGTGATAGCAAAAGGTGAGGTGAAAATTCCATGGAAATTCTGTATCTCATCATTAGGTCAAGCAGCTGTTGACTGTTCAAAATTGCAATTTTAAGGATTACGATGTAAGCTGGCCTCTGCATTCTCGAAAGTAATGCGGCTTCATTTAAGTCAATTGTTTCCGGATCCGCCATTTTCATGTTATATCTGATTCTCGTTTTAATTGTCTCTTGATCAAAATCAAAATAGTGGAAAATCCTTTCCAACCACAGATTAATAAAACTCTGACGGCTAAAATTGATGTTACGGTTTTCTTCCTTTCCTTAAATCAAGCTAGAGGCATTCATCACAAAATCTTTCTCCCGAACTTCATCATGTGAATCCACATGCATAAGGTTTCTTTAATTGGGTACTTCGCGCGTCATTTCCAGTTCTCTCCGTTGTTAAAACCTTCATTTCATATTTTTTCCTTTGAATATTATTCTAATTTTACAAGCCAAAATGATATGTGCCACCTTGGAAGAGAAATATTCAGCGGACCGCGCCTCGCTTTTTTTTCTGGCTTCAAACATATATCCGTTGGTGTTTTGAAAATTGCGGTGGCCTTCTATGCTGTAATCTCGGGCCCAGGGAGAGTGGATCCTTCCGTGATCCGGGTGGCCATGAGAAAGGAACGCCACGAGGAAGGCGGTGCGTCTCTCAAATTAGGGAGCATGTAGGCTGGCCGTTTTTCGTGAGGCACAATTTACTATGCACCGCAAGACCTCAAAGAGTGGGTGTTCCACATGCATTACAAAAATGCCAAGGAAGAGTGATTTGGGACCGCGTAGTAATGATGGTAGCGTGACTCAGTCTTAAAATGTCTTCTCTCTGCTTGGAGTCTCTCGCCTGCTTGCCCTTGCAAGGGTTGGTGTTATGAACCCCCGTGTAGATAGTCCGTTTTTTAATCTACCTTCAAATGGAGCATGATACTTACGTTACTACTGGGATGCTTTCAGACTCAAAGAAATATAATATATTATTGAATTAATTTTGTTGGTTTATCATCATTATTTCTACAGCCATGTAGGGATAGCTGAACGCCGATTGTACCGTCCGGTTAACGATTTGTCCGTCTACAACGCACTTCCATACCTAGACGTGGTCTCAAGTCGCATAGTAACATTTTTTCAGGTTAATTATTATGGCTCTGAGTTAATATTTATCGCCTCGGCTTCGTCGCACATACTTCAGTAAAAAGGTGGGGTTACCGCCAGTTTGATTAAACATTTAAGTGCTGTTTCCTTAAGTCTAGTTTACCCGTTTGAATTCATACAGAACTCGTGCGTAGACTTTGTAAGGGATGTGGATGGGATATTCTGATGATTTTTTCCCATTTTGGTTGAATATTGTAGTTGAAAGAACGAAGAAGGAATTGACTCTTAACTGTCTAGCTATAAAACGTTGTACAGCTTGTAATATCGCCCAAAGAGTATAGGAATCAATTCCTTTCTTGTGTTTTTCTCTGCTCAAACAATTTACATATCCTAATAAGTACCTTTCTCTGCTTAATTTATTTACCTGTCATCCAAATAAGTATCGTTTTCTCCGTCCAAGATAAGGCTCTTATTCGTACGTAGTTAGTAGGGAGCATTTGCTATAGCGAAATATTTTGGTGATTTCCAGGAAGGTTTAGTAGAAACCTCGCTTTTAATCTACTCTTAACGAGAGATGCCAAAGGGTCCACGGGACAACGTCCGATTCGACGGACGGAGTGCCACCGTTAAAATGTTTATTTATTTGGCTCACGAGTGGAAATCGGTACATTAGCCAGTAAAAAAAATCTTTCATTTTTGAGACTGGAAAACAGATTCCTCGAAGTAGGGAGCCATAATTCCTCACGTTCCTGGTCAAAGTTTCACAGAGTGCTTAAATGCAGTAATGTATATCACTAGCTCAGTGGTGAGATAGGTGGAGTAAATAGCCTCCACACTAGTCTGGGATTTTCTATTCTTTGGTCTCTTATTGAGGTCTCAACACATGCTCTTAAATGCCAGTTCAAATTAGGCTTTTCACCTCTGAAAAATGGCAGGATGAATGATTTCGAGGTCCGAGTCAGAACTAATAAAACCATTAAGAAAGGACATCGACTGGATCGCTCGGTGCCCCCTGGTAACCTTTCATGGGAAACTTCTCTCAGGGTTTTGACTCGTCCATACCCACGCGTAGCACTTCCAGGATATCCTACGCAACTACCTTTCCACCATCAGATTTCGTTCTACTTCCTCCCAGAATCCTATGCATTCATTTGTACCCCGTAGCGAACCAGGGGCTGTTAGCGTATGAATGCCGCATGTCCACAGGAATTAGCAAGTCGGCTTTCTACTCCGTTCCAATAAGTCTTTACTTTTCCTCCACAATGAGCAATGAGGTTGTTTCGACGATTCCCCTCATTTTTTTACGCCCCCTCTTTAATTTCGCATCTCCGAGAGAGCCTCCTTTTGTCTCTCTCTCTCTCGCCCCCTGACTTTTAAGACACTGCTCCACTTCTGTGGCCTTTCGCCGCAAATTGAATCGGGAAGCGTTTCGTAAAGCGGGACGAAGGGCGTGGGGATGAGGGGATGGCTTGTTGGTTTTTAAACCTGGAGGCGGTTCCCATGGCGGCCCGGTAGCAATTTACGCCTCCCGAACATCCATCTTCCTATGTTGCCATTATTGTTTCTTTTCCTCGCCCACCCCTCCTCTTCAGTAATCCTTCCCCGTCCCCCCCTTCTCCTTCCCTCTATCTCATCCGAGATCGAAGAATCAGGCGCGAAGCATCGCTTTCCCCGCAGCTTTCGATTTTGTTTTTTCGATCGGTAGCCCCGTTAAATCTTCTCCAACTTTTCCGTCGGTCGCTCTCCGGTTTCCCCGCCGCATTACATTTTTTTTGCACCTTTTACGAAACGCGAGGGCGCGCGTGCTCTTACGTGATTCGGGGTCGGTCGGCCGTCGTCGATTGCTCTGTCTCTGGCGAAATCTGTCATGTTCGTGTCGGAGTCGATCGTTCCCATCGATTCGACGTCGACTCCGAAAAAAAAGTTTGGAAGATTTTGTTTGGTTGAAATAATTCTTATGTTCTAGCGGGTTGCTGAAGTACCTGCCTACGCTCTCCGATCTGAAGATGAGTACTTCATCTGGAATGCGGTTAATAACCTTAGGAATTGTGGTATATTATGAGTTGCTTAAAACACCGGACTCTCCACCTTAAGCAAATGAGTTCCCTTACCTTGGAGCAGTCTGGCAGTAGAGAGAATTGGTGGTATCGAAAATATTTTTTCGATGGTATAATGAACGATTTTCGAAAACCTCGATTCAGAAATTCCAGCTCTATTCATTATATTTCAAATAACTGTCTGGGATATTTCTTGGAAACTCGAATGAGGACTGTCTATATGTCTTAGAGTTTACCGGGACAGTTTATATTTCCTCATTTAGGTATTTGATTGCTTGAATCTATAAAGAGAAATGAAAACCGGTTTAGTTTTCTCCAATATTTTTTCCATGAACGTTACTGACGAGGTTGCAGAGGTAATGAAGAATTTATCAGTCGGTGTGCCAATAATGGTACTTGTTAGTTGATTGGGTGTGATTTTGTTTGCTGCGTGCCGACATTTTCCACTGAAGACTCTCATAATGCTGGCGAATGCATTTTTGCCATTTAAAGTACAAAGAAGGGATAACAGTGTTAGGAGTAGACCGTAAGTTTTCTCTAATGCTTAAACCGTTATGGATTACTCTCTTGATAGGAACGTCAGGGCCATATCGTAGTCCTACCTGCTTCTGTATTCCTCTGGCATCACACAGGAATGTTTTCCTCGTTCCTCGTCTCCTTTCATCGAAATATTTTATCGTGTCTCGTGATCCTGTGTACTTGATTTTTATTTCTTCTGAAACATGAGGGTTCATCGAAGGTTCGGTTCCAGGTATGTTGAAATAACGCAAAAAAGGTTTTGCGGCAGCCTCGCGAGGAAAAGAAAGATCTGTCATGCTGTTTTCTCGTTGCTGTTGACCGTAGTTCCAGAAAGGAAGTGGCGTGTCGAGCTATGGACCGGAAAAAAGGGCGCTTTCTTTGAAGAAAAATATCCTTTGAGGAAATGCACGGGAATATACGTATTTGGGGGGGCATTTTCGACAGCGAGGGCTACTTATACAGTGACTGTTGTGGGATTGAATTTTTCTTCTTGAGCCGGTAATAATTGATTACCCGCAGCTAATTAGACTAAATGGGTGTTCAAGGAAAGAAGTAGGCTTTGATGTTTTTTTATGTCTGCGGCCTTCGCTTTGAACGGGGAAAAGTCAAAGCTGGCAACAAAAGCCAGCAAATGTTCATCTGCCTTTGGTAAATGAAACTGTTCTTTCAATAAAAACTTTTCGTCTTCAAAAGTTAAACCTAGGTGTTACAAAAAGGGTACTTCGAATAAGATTTAAGTATTGCTCGTCCTTAAAAACGTTTGGCACTATGTCATTGAATTACTGCTAGGTATGTAGAAAACGATTGATATAATTAATAAAATATCATTCTATTTTTAATCGGTATTTTGAATTTTTGAATTTCCTTTTTTCAATCGGAATGTGTGCAACCATAATTATTCTATGTACGAAGGTACACAGGAGATCAGCCCTTGTTATTTTAAAAACTTTGCGCGGATGAGTGATGTATGAAATGAATTTTCTACAAGTGGAATGCATAATTGTGATTATCCTTTGTCAATCCATGTGGGCTTGAACTTGTGTTAGTTATGGCACGTTTTCAGATAGGGTTTCAATAACATTAAACATTCTTTCTTTATCTTTTTTCTACCGGAGATGCGGGCGCCCTTGGAAAATTAGGAATGTACAATTTAAGATTATGAATGCGGGCTCTTCACTCCATGGTTCCGTTTCGTAAATACCCGCAGCGATATGTCCCTCATCGAGAGTACTGACATGATTCGTTACTTCGGTGGTACTTCGTCCATTATCCTCCGCATTCCTCTTGGTTCCTTAATCCTTGAAGAAACTAATGCGACGCAATAGATGCATTCGGTTCGTCGAAAAATACCGTTAAGTACAATATCGTGCAGTGATATGCTTGAACCTTCTCGTGAACTGTTCGTTGCCACAACCAGAAAATTAAGGGGAATGTTCTATTGACATTTAAATTAGCATGTAATCGCATGAAGCAAGCAACGTGATGCTAACCTTATTATTTCACTTTCAGTTTATGTCCTCATGTCACTAAATGTATCGTCCTTCGAGACGAGAGATATGCAGATCCTAAATATTGAACTAGGAAATTGAAAGCGTCTACGGTTATTGCTTCAATTCTCTTAATAAGTGCATATCTCAACGCACAGTGGAAACAGAATAGTGGATTGTTTTATTGATCCAGTTTATGCCAACCTTGATGCTTTTCCATCGTACGCTTCATCTGAAGAGTGATTCTATCTCTGCGTAGTTATTTCAGGGCGAAATATTAAGTAGTTTGGTTAGGTAGGGTTTGTGAGTTTAAAGTGGTCCTAATGCTAATTTTAAACGAGAATACCAACCAAATCTATAGGTTAAACATTTTTCAAGTCCGTTAGATCAGATATGTGAGTTGGTACCTTTCGGTAATATTATAGGTAGTTGCAGGCTAATAAAAGTTCACAGTGAACTTACTTCACATGTTATTAACATAATCAATAGAAATAAAAGTGGAAATCTTTTTGGTCGTTTGAATGCTTGCCTATATTTAATATCATTAATGGACACCATAACGATGCACGCGATTTTCAGTACCTGTGTTGCTGTGGCCCCTCTGTAACACCAATCTTAAAAAAAAAGATTGCCCCACATCATGATTGTCTAATTAAAAATATCCAGTAAAAACATCTTGTGTTCAATTCAAAGTTTTATCGCTTTCTTCTAGTTTAAGTAGGAAGTTCGGTAATTGCTATTGGAAATCTTGTTTCTTTCGGACGCGTCCATCGATAATGGCCGATAAGTTCCCGGAATGATTCGCTTCTTGAATTTTGAAAGAAAAAGTTTCGGAGACGGAACTCATTGGCGATCGGCTCTAAAAATCTGGGGTTATAGTTCTCCGTAATTTTTCCCACCCCGGTCTCGTTCGCGGAAGTCCTGATGAGTAGGGGAAGAGGCGGGGCGTCCCGAGCTTTCCCCCTTCTTTCTTGTGTATGCATCTCTCTCCCGCGCCACCTCCGGCTATGTAGCTCGAAAGTTAATTTATTCGACCGCGTTTTCCAAGTAGAAGCAGCAGCAGCTGCGGGTGGTGGGGAAGGTGGAATGGCGAATGGGCTCGTCAGCGATGGCTCCGGCCACCTCTGAAGACCCTTCTGTCCCTCCCTCCTCTATCCGCTTCTCCATCTCTCTCTCTCTCTTCGGACACTCGGCCTCAAGGTTACAACCACAGATTTCGAAGCAGACGATGCTCTCTCCATCAGGGATGTTAGTTTGTTTGTATGTTTGTTCTAGCCCTCCTTCGCCTTCCTCTGTGCGCGTTCCTCCGCGAGCCTCGGTGGAAATTCCTTCGAATATTGCCTTCGATAGGAGCGTGGATGTGTAGTGGTTTGGGGTGCTCGGCTGCTGACCATAGAGTCCGGGTTCAAATCTGGGTGATTCTCTGGACACCCTCGGCCTCACCCGTGCTGTGTTTTTTCGGGCACCAGCTCTGCCTAGGAAAACGCAGGCAGCACCGGGAAAGTAACTGTTTGAACCGACCTTCGGGATCATTACCTACTTTGGTTGGTGGACAGCCCTCGTTCACTTCCCTCTGTCCACTTCCTTCTGTCCACCCGGAAAGAACAGTTATCGATTTATCAATTGGCAGTGTGCTCAACATACGCCAATCGTTCTCTTGAATTATAAATTCCAAAGTGCAGTGTGATTGAATGTTGTACCCATTGCACAAACGACCTTGAAATTTTGTCTAATCGGCCTCGTAAGCGCCCGACAGAATCCCCTAAGGAGTAGTGTTCCGATCCTCCGGTCTCATTGCACTTCGAATAAAATATCGGTGCGAATCGTATTTTTTACGATTTTATTTCTATTTGATTGCGCTAAAATTACATTGCTACAGCACGCAAACATGTACGATTACTTCGTACTCTTACTTAAGCGTGTAGGAGGGCTTAGAAATATTCAAGGAGCAGCAGGTTAGCCTCGCGATATAATTATCAAAGATAATCACTCACAGCACATCAGTCGTAAATCACTGATTCTACCACTTGGTTTGGAATCCTAAGAAATATGAAGTATTGTGAACAGCGATGAGAATTTTCTCTTTTGCATTTTGTTCGAATAGTAAACAAAATAAATTTGAATAAACTTTTGAAGCTCTAGGGTGGGACTAACGCTGATAGTGTTATTTAAAACCCTAAAAACTATCTATTGATGTCAATATTCGACGAAGACAAATCGCGACTCACGCGTTGCATTTAACTACCTCAGAAAATATCAGCATTTTTTTGGAATGCATCTTGATGGTTGGAGGGCTTCTCGGTCAAAACCAAATGGTGATGAAAAAAACTCTTTCGCGAGATGCTAAAATTTTCGTGTTAGCTCCATGGGAATTTGGATAACTGCCTAAAAAGGCACTAATCGAGTTAATAAACTAAACTAATTTTTTTACATCTGTTAAAGCGTTCTTTTGGCGTGGTGACTTACAATCGAAGCCGCATCAGGTGTCAATTACCAATATAATATAAATTATCAATATAATGGAATTTCCCGTTATAGAAGGGCTAAAATGGCAGAAAATCCTAAGGAGTCACGAGATCTGTTGTTAAATTTTTAGATTTTAGTTCTTCAAACCTCCTCATCAGCGGCAGATGTGAAGTACCTGAGTGAATTTTGATTTAAAGGTGAATGTGTAAAAAATTCCGCCAATTAATACGCAATGTTCTGTGGTCTGGGTTCTTTTGAGGACCGCGTTAGAGCTTCCAAGTCGTATTCGCGACGATTTTTATCACCTACCTATTTACTCTGCGTTTTCCGTTCCTCGCCGGCGGGATGCACAGAAAAAAATCTCAAGGACGTGCACTATTTCAGAGGGGCGTTAAGCAGAGCGGAAAATTCGAAAATTTTGTTATCTGATGCTATCGCGGGAGTCTTTCGTCATTTTGTGCATGGAACTTGGTGATACTCTTTAAGAAATTGATAACAATAATCTTATCATGTTCCGTCATTTCCTATGTGATAAAGATGCTGTGTGGTGTGGTAATAAGTACCAACTTGGGAAATTGGGTTAAAATACCTCTTAATTTCTGCCGGACCGTGCACTCTGTCAACTGAAAAAAAAACCATTTAAAATCATCTATGTTCATCCACCATATTATTGTCAACACTCATGCTGATGGAAAAAAATGTTCAAACGGAACGAGATTGTTTGGGTACCATCTATGTGCTTCCAGAGCGCATCCTTTTAACCATATTTAGTTGTTATAAATAATCTCTATTTCTGATTCAAAATTAGATCCTTCCAGTTCAAGCCACTTTTATTTTTACAGATTCGTTGAATATGAGAATGAACCCGAGACATGATTCTTCTCTAAATCGATTTAAAGGCCTCATGGTTCTCTTACAAAGTGCCTCCTAACGTCAAAAAATCTGTTTTAACAATTCTAATGCATCATTATTTCTTAGGACGTGATTTTGAAAGTTGTATTTACTTCATTCTGTGATTGGAGGACTTGGGAAATTGAATGTAGACGTTGAGAAATGTTTCAACATCACCTTCCTTAATGAAAGGATCGGGTAAAGGAAACGACCCTCCCCTCCTGATGCGTAAATTTCACACACCTTGGGTGCTGATTTATCAGAGGCGAGGTCCACCTATCAAACCAACCTTTGGGTTGATTTCTGTGGTTTATGGTAATAAAAAGACTACCTAGTAACGGGCAACCTTTGTGGGCTCGCTTTCGTCAGCCCATGAAGTCCTCTCTGATCTCCCCAATCGCCTTCCATTTCATTATTTACATTTGGAAAAGTGCGGTGGTGGATAGGGAAGGGAGAGAATGGGACGCTGGCCGAGGTGTTTGGAGGATGAGATCGAGTGAGGTAGCCGAGGGGCAAGCGCATGTCAAGGTCTCCCGTCCCCAATGCCGGCAATGAGAACATCGCGAGAACAGGTGCGCCTTAACGAAGGGAAGAGTCTCTCCCGCGAGGAAAGGGAGAGGGGGGAGGAGGAGGTGGGGGGGAAATTTCTCCGAACGGGGCCGAGGGAGGGACACCCATTCGCAGCGGTTCCCACTACGACTAGGCGACGGTCGCGAAAGCGGTCGAAAGCCTCCGGAGACGTCTTTTTCTTTTTTTCCCTTCTATTCCCACTCTTCTCTCCCCCTCCCTCCGCGACTCTTCTCCGGCCGAACAAAAATGGGATGGAGATGGGCTATACGAAGAAAGGAATCGATTCGAATCATCTTTTAGGAATCGATTCACTCCTGGATTCGTGTTCTCAAAGTACTTATCGAATCTTAATACTGAAATCGGAACTAATTTCATTGAAAATTAGTGTGTGGTGGTGTGAATGAATTGATTTCTTCATGGTTACAGAGAGATGCGAATCGGAGTTTTACTGTAATCTAATTCAGGGAAATCGAAATC
>LYUA01000222.1:113995-125191 GCA_002093875.1 Calopteryx splendens | reverse complement strand
AATATATGTATATATGTATATACATACATAAATTACATATAGGTGCGTGCGCCTCTAAATTTAAAAAAAAGAAAGTGTTTGCTTTTTGCCGCCCTCATTCAGTCGAAGGGAAACCAATGTCGTGGGCACTACGCAGTAAAGCGTGGAACACCTGCGAAATAAGGCTGGCAGCTGTTTTTGTGGAATATGCGCAATTGTGATATCAGTTTGTGTACGAGGAAGTCGTTTGGTCTCGGAAATATAAGTATATTATTTTCGATTTATAGTTCTCTTAAATACTCTTTCCGGTGCCCAAAATCATTTTCTCCAGCTTATCTCAGCATGTCGTTGGAGAGCAGATAGCTAGAGCCAGGGGACTTAACGATAAAACCTACCCCTCGTAAGGGGTCGTCGACTCTTCCGCAACCTCAACGTGATTAGCAGAAGCGTGCGTCATTGTTGCGCAAAGTTAGAAGCTTGTAATCTCATTGGCTGTTCTCTTGTGTGCCGATGTTATGATTCATGCCTGATGCCGTGAAGTTTGGTAGAGCCTAATTTTTCAAGCCGTGTATTCTAGTATGTTTACAAGATTAAATTATTTAATTCAAAGAAGGAACCAGAGCAGAATTAAAATGGATTAATTTTTTAAGTAATACCTGCAATAGATAATGGGCGTTTATAATATAGTTCTAAAGGCGTGAACCCACTTGTGATGCACTACGCAGTGTTATGCCATTTCACGCGGCAGCAGGCATCAGTGTTAAATGTATTTATGCTTTGCGAATATTCGAGTTTAATCGCCGTTTGCGTCTCGTTAAGCGTGGAGTGATAACTGTGTGCACGGTGCGTTGCCAGTACTTCCTTCCCAGACTGAGTTCAACTACCGAGTCTCCGCACGCGATCTGGTCGTCGTCTCTTAATAATGACGCAAAGGATTTATATGACGGCATCGTGGTTTTACTCCAATCAAAGAGAGAGATCGAGAATAACTTTAATGCCTAACATTCCTCGAATGGCCCAAATGACATTCGCCACTCCATTGGGTGAAACAGGAATCGATGGATTTTATTACCGTGGTTCTGCATGGTACCTTTGCTTGGCGTTGCATCATGAGCTCCTCCACAGTGTGAAACGCGCGGATATTGAGTTAGGATTTTCATAGCATTGCATGACAAGACGTTGAGTTGAAATTTAGGAGTAAGTTCCCGCATTCTGTGGTAATGGGAAGGTTGTTGGGGTTTCTTGCTACATGCTTGTGTGAAATTGAGGCAAGGGGGAGAGTTAAGGTGGCATCTTCATACCCTTAGCCAGAGGACCCATGATGACCATCGTTCTACGTGTGAATTAAATCAGTTTGCCGTTGAGTACCTCAACCGTTTCTCGAAAACACAAGTAGGGCCCAGAGCAACGCTAAAGCATTCTGATTTCTTCGGATACCGCTCCGAGGCCCTAGGCGCGAGGAAGTGACACGTCCATTGACCTGACGAACGCGACGTGGAAAAGTCTTTAGCGGTCAATCAGTGACGATTTTCGTTACCGCAAAATAGTGCCTATCGTTGTAATATTCACCCAACCTCGTGGATAGATCGCGCGTGTTTCATCTATCTCATTACCGTCCCTTCTGCGAATAGCCATATTCCTTTGTAGAGGCGCGTCGGCGTACCTATCTCTATCCGATGAGGTGATATCGTGCTGCGGGCCGGATAACCCTTGAGTAGCCCTCGATGGCCGGCGGATGAGACGTGGCCGCCCTACCTCGCGAATCCCTTGAAGGCCATCTCGCGGTTCAATCGCTGCCGCCGGTCGAACGCTCTTTGAACCGACTGCGTCCTCCAAGCGCCGCCTTTTCAATCGAGCACGTGCAGGGCCTTCAACGCTTACATTCTTCCGCCTCGCTTCACCCGCTCCCCCCTTCCCCTCGGCCACCTCTTCTCCGGGGAGATGGATTCCCCGCACCCAGACCTGTGCTACATGCCGAAGCGTCGTTATGTTGAGGGCGATATTCAAGATAGGTGGAGGAAACTGAATCGGATTCGTTCCCTTGCGGCGACACTTGTGTGCCCGAGTCGATATTCACCGAAGTGCCGCGTCCTTTGATGTTATTATTCCCGTGTCGTGTTCTTTATTTGGTAATAACTGAAATGTTACTGCGTTTTTTTTAAGAAAAGACTTGGTTTCGAACATTACTCAAATTTAGGCATGGGTATATACCGCGATATTTCCGGTTATAAAGTTTACTTGGTCAAGATAGATGTTTATCATACTAAATCACATTTTATTAATATAATTTATTCTTTACGTCCGATTAGCAAAAAAATCGTTATAACATTCTCTATTGCAGTTATTTCCACGATTATCTCCTTGTCTGTGTCAATAAGTTGCACGTAGAAACAGGTTTCACTATCGACATTTAAACCAAGTAGCCGAATAGTTTTTATAGACTTTGTGGGGAATGCATAAGACCTTGGCGATTGAGCTTTAAAGCCTTACAAAATATCCAGTGCATGGATGTTTTCCATTTGATCATCGAAACTACGTAAAAGTATTTCATTTAATTTTTTGTTGACAGCGAGATTAGGCAAAAAAATACCCACAATATCAAATCCAAATCACCGTACGCCGAGGTTTGGTTTTCGGCAAAAATTTCAATATCATCAGGTCTCCCTGCTCCTTTCCACATGTCCAGCAATCGGCGATACCTTCCGCAGAGCTCACCTCGCCATCCTCCCATCCCGTCACACCAAACGCAAGGCGCGTGTGTTTGTTTTTGCACGCCTCTCAATCCTTTTGGCGGCTGTCGGCATCTTTTGAATAAATCTCTCCCTCTCCACTCTCGTCTCGACCTTCTCGCCCGAGAGCCTTCGTCACCATGCTGTCTGTCCCGCCCGCTACTCCCACTTGGACGTGGTCGTCGCGGGTGTCGTATGCAAAAGGCGCTAAGCGTTGCGTAGTTCCCTCTCGTGGGCACCTCTCGGGGGGAGGGAGGGCAATCTCTCTGACGTCAGGGCGGTGGTGCTGAAAGGGAATGGAGAATGGAAGGAATACGCCGTTGGGAAATGGTGTCCGAATGGACGCGCCTCTGAAATCCAAAATTGATCCCGGGCGTGAGTTTCGGGACAGCAGGTAAATTGGTGGCGTGGATTGAATCGACTTTTTTTGGCTGAAGTCTGAATCGAACGGCGGTACAAGCTTCACTATTTTGTCGGGACCAAACTAGTAGTATGGACCAAGGAAATGGGATTTTAAGGTTCCCCGATGGCCGAGGTCACATCACACTGCATGATCAATGTAGTCTTTGCAATAAGTAACCACAAAATATCCACGTCCGAGGTGGGCGGTATTGAGGAATGTTGGCGGCAGAGATCGAAACCGTTCCAAAAGAACCCGAATTATGCCTGATTTCATTTAGAATCTCGTATTTACTTCCACAAGCAACAAAATTGGACACGATGTTTTGGAAAAATTTAATTGCCTTTTTTTAAACGCCTTTTCTGGCCTTTTTTTCATGGACGTTAATATTCAACCGGAAAATACATATGTAACTAAATCCTGCCTTCAGTCTCTTTCAATTCAATTCTAATAGCTACCTATCTATCGTATTTAGAGATGCATTTCTGAGTTTCTTAACTGTAAATATTTTGTTAGAGCTCAATTCCCATTTTGGGCAGCGATATTCGTATCGCATTTAGAGTTTCCTCTACGAGTGGCATTGAGTAATAATGAGTAAGAAACTTTTGCTCATTAGTTTTATCCGATCATGAGGCTGAAATTTAGAATTCGTTTGTTGTTGGCGAACCTTTCATCATAGACGGAATGACTTCTTCCAGTGTTTAGTGTGCAAAGTACTTCAGAAAATCCGTGTATCGCTAGGGAAACGAGGCAACGAGTAGGTAGTTGTTTCGAAACACATCAGCGGTGCGCGCATTCAAACGACATCGGAGATATCGAATGCATTCGTTTGATGCTTGGCCTTTTTCCTCTGATTTCTTGCGTGCGAACAAGTGTGGGGAGGTAGAGAGAGTTACTTGCTGCGTATACTCAATCGGCGTGCGGAAGGCCTGTTACCTATTCCTTGAATGGAAGATTAAGGAAGAATCGAAGGACAGCCGTCGTGGAAAGAATGCAATTTGTTTATGCAGGTTTGAGTTCGTACAAGCAACGCGCTATCGTATTGCTCGTTACGGAAGGGACTTCGGCCTTTAACTTGGATTTTATTTTTTGGACACGTTTTAGGCAAAGTTACTAATAAACCGAAATTCTCACATCCTTTCTCCAGGTCCTTTTTAGATACTGAATACGTTAATATGTTTTCTTTATTTCATTTCCAATTTTCCATAGAAGGGTTATATTTTATGGTACTTTGAGCCATTTTATTTATTTTGTTCGATCCCACATTCAAGCACTTTTAAGCGATGCTTGCCTAGCAATGATACGCATGTTGCAGCAGGAAGTGTATCACTAGTGTGGCTCTATGTAGTGGTCCGATCGTTCGCAACCATTTTCAAGGATTTCGAATCAACTGCCAAGTGCAATTATTCAGCACCAAGTGATCGTTGCGATACTTTATTGTGTTGTGTTAATATCGGTAAAAGGCTTATATATTATGTGAATTTCACTTAGGAAGGTAATTAAAGTCAGTTTATTTTGGGATTACGATTCCCATCTTGTACTTCCACTCAAAATTCACGGGTAAATATATCACACGACTTAGCCTGCAGATGTTCGTTGAAGCTGGACGGCGATTAATATTTATACTCTTGCTTTCACCGTTTTAACTAAGTCCAAGCCCTTAATCACAAAACGAGGTCGGCTACGAATTGTAAATATTAAATGTTGTGTGTGTCGTGAGGTCGTTGAGCGAAAGCGCCCCGTGGTATTATGCGACCTGAATAAAACTTGCGGGTTCCCAAATGTAAGTGTATGTCTGAGGAAATTGTCTACCCGATGAAGTTTCGTTGTACAGGTAGAGCGAAGTTCGTCATTGTGTGGATTCAAGGGAATCGTGTCAATGCCGCTGTAATCGGCGATGTGCCTGTGAGCCCAATCCTTGTGCCATCATACCTCACGCGAACATTTGTGTCCAAAACCGGGTCACACAAAACCGCGTGAAACTATAATTTCGACTTCAAGATGGATGTTTAGTGAAACATCCGCGGTGACATTACACGCACTAAGAGGATTTTTTTTCCAGGAGAAAGCATTAAAGTGTGCAAAGAGAAATCTCAAAGACTCGTAATATGAAATATTTAATACATGCTTTTTCTGTCGCTATAACCTTATTCACATGCACTATTTATGCCCATTTAGTTTATTTTTTTTGGATTTTTGAAGATTAAACCATTACTATATTCTTTAGAGAAAGTAAAATCTATATGATGAAAAGACGTCTGTAAATTCCCAATAATAATGTTGCAAACTTACATATCAGACTTAATATAGGAGTAAAACCACTTAATGTATTAAAAACTATTCTTCACAGGCGACGGAATAGGTTTTTCGACTATTTACACTCGGCATATTTCGTAACCTAATTATTTGCCATCGTTATATTCTGAAAAGAACAAATCTAGGGACAAATTTACATGACGTAAAAGTGGCTAATATACCTATACTGATACGTAAAGAGTTAACAGTGGGCTCCCCGAGTCCTACATTTACATTGCCTACCTATTATAATATTAATCCAAGGAAGTTACTATTTTTTATTAAAAAATAAATGGGTAAATTTTTGACGGTGAATATAGTTTTATTTTGTCAGTAGTTGGAACGCGCTAGTATCACATTAGTGGATGACTCCGTTAAAGTTACTTCTGCGGAATTTCCCGCGGTTTCTTTTAAGGCCTAGTAATGTTTCCAAGGCTTGTTTTTAAGGGTCATTTCACTGTAGGGTGTAGCTTCTTTTCAATATACTACCTATGGCTTTTCGTTTGGAAGAGAGATTCCCTAAAAATATTAGATACACGAATGGTTATACATGCATTATCAGGCTAACTTCAACGCTATTTATTGAGGATAAGCACGTAACTAAATCTTTTTTTCAAACCAGTTACTATTTTCATTCCCTTGTGCAGTGTAAATACACGTAGCGGCAAACTAGACATCCCACCTCGAAATTGTGCCATGGATTGACACCTGCGTTGTAATGCATTCGGAGTTTATTACAGATTCAAGCTGCAAGCGTCAACATCCTGTGCTGAAGAATATAATTACTCGTCACTAGAATTCCTCTACGTGATGGAATCCTTTTAAAGACTACCGCCGTCGCTGGATTCTATTTCTAAGGTCTTACTTTCCGTCCGGTCTAGGAAAATTAATTGTAGACTTCTCCATTATCTCCAGTTCTCACTTCATTATATACGGACCCCACCAATTGGTGGACTGACCAAAACTTGAAAGAAATAGCAGCTGGTAGGTGCTGGGTGCTTGAGTAGCCCGTTTTTCTTGGCAAACACTCGCGAACCATTTCTTCCTCGGAGGCTCTTTGAAGCGAATCAGCGAAATGAATTTCACGCGAAGTCATTCATGTTTCCGGCGATTTCACTGTCGTATCTCTCGACTTTCCTGTCTCATATCGTTGGCAGAATCCAATTTGCCCTTTCGAGAGACGAAAATGTTCCAATTCTTTATAAGCTGAATTTTTTCTGTTTGCGTCAGGCAATGCCAAAATTGCATAATACGGATATTTAATTCAATTTTGAATATTTTCCATTAACATTTTTTCATTCAAGCTGAGAAGAAAAACAGTCTTGAGTTGCGTCCATGAAGACATCGTAGTACATAGTAGTTATGACGGGAGCCGACCAACAGGTGAGGTCGTTTTCGCCATTACGTATCGGTGGGTAATTTACTAGAGATAGAACTTATAGGCAATGGTGGGAGGCTGGAGAGGAACCCGGCGTCGGAATTGGCTTACTCTTAACGAAAGGTGAAGATATCGTTTTGCCATGGAACAAAGTATAAATAAATTATCATCCTAGAAATGTACGCATGACTGAACCTTGGAAATAAGCTGGTATGAGCAGTGCCTACCAAAACTAAATATGCCGGTACATCAATTTAGGCCTATGGTACATAACGACTGGGCTAATCTGGCTACTGTAGCGTTATCACCTATCAGGTAAATAAAAGTCTCGAGTTTGAATCTCTCCTCGACTATGGATATTGTGCGGACGCGAATGGAACAAGGGTCACCTGTTTCTCACCGAAGTCGAGAAACAATGGTCACTACAATTACGAAATCGCTGGCTTGGCAATAGTTCTGATTTCTACTGCTACTTACCGTGGGTTTTGGTATTGTTACGTAAGTTAGGATTTAGGCTGCAGGACACACTACAGCAAGAAAGAAATATTTTCATGATTCGCAAAAAAAATCGTTTTATAGAATATTTTAATCTTGGTTTTCCTGATCCCCATGCACCGAGCTTTTTGTTTAAATGCAGACCTCTACTCCCTCTTTGGAAGTCTTGGGTTACAAAAGAAGAAAAAGATATTGCCCTCGGAGTCATGCAAGCATCCCTTTCCCCACTCCACTTTCCTTATGCGTGCCCGCTCCCTCCGTGAACACCACCCACTCCCCCGCCTTCCTGCCTGAGCTCCGCGCCAGCCCCAAAAGTACCGCAAAAGCCCTCGCAACGCGAATCGTTTTCTGGTAAGTCGCGCATTATCTCGGAGGAGTCTGCAGGTCGTGAAGAAGGAGCGAAAACTCCGTTATGGTAGAGTGGATTAGAAATAAAAAACTACTGTGACCGTCCGCGGTGCTTCGTTAGTAGACTTCTCGCCGCTGATCTGAAAGCTGTGATTTCGAATCTCTTTGTGGGGCCATTGCTTAATAATATTATATTCTAAGGGAACCTAAATAAACTGAAATAAAAATGATGGAACTTATTCTTTCGGGGTATTGTCTTCTATAAGCAGTAAAAAACTGTTGCATGCGTGAGAAAATAGTCGAATTGCCATCCTTCGTTTTCATGGGAATATGTGTATTTGCTGGTTTAGGATCACTAGAAAAGGTAATTTCCTATGTTGACTCTAATTTTCGTGTCATCATTGATTGGCGAAAATTCACGAAGGGGGGGTTTCGTAAAAATCTTGATTTTTATCGCGTAGAATATACATTGGTTTTATTTCATCGGCGTTCACAGCTTAAGGTTAGTCCATTATATTAACTGCTAAGAATGTTTCTAATGATTTATCAAAAGTTGCGTCATATTTCTTCAATTGCATTTAAATAACTCATTCCACTAATTGTAAGTTTTATAATACTTCACGGGAGAGAGAATTTTTTATTCATTATAAAGATTAATATAAATTATTTTCTTCTCGGAAAATCAGCGCGCGATGTCAATCCGATACTTTAGTTAAATTCGGCAGAAAAATTGATCGAGAATATGTAGCGGGAAAAGGGGAGTAGCGGGAGGTTGAAGGCTGTTATTGAAGGAATGCGATTTTATAATCGTAGATGAGAGGGGCGAAAAATAATCATAATGGTCGACTTGAATGTGGTGGAATCGATGAGCAGATAAAAATTATGCCGGGGAAGACGTCCATACTGTCATACTGTACATACTGTCTAGAGGAATTTTGAAGTTCACAAGGATGTGTAATATTTTTCGGGGTCGGTCCATTTCCAATCTCTAACCCACCCAAGCTACCTGTAGAAAAAACTTTGAGTGGTGCTCTCAGCCGCAAGAAGGAATTGACCTAGCACCCAAGGAATACCGAAAAGTAACGCTCTTTCTCCCTTTGGGGGTTTGCGGGCGTTCCAAACAATCTGGCTCGTGGCACAGGGTTTCGGTTTGCGAACAGCCAGTTCCTTCGTCCTTGTGACGCTCCCTCGGTCGCAACGAAATATACAATTTGTGGGTCAGTGGACACTTTCGCACACCCACCGCCACTTCGCAGGGTTACTTCTTTCTCTTAAACGAAACAAAAGCAGCCCAAATGAAAAACGAGCATCCGCGCTAAAACGCCTTCTCTTGCATGCAGACGGTGGCGGCGCTTGCATCCCGAATTACGAATTCAGTCGCCTTTCCGCGCCGTCGGAGATGAGGAAGGGAAGAATGGGGAAGGTTTTCAGAGCGTATCCTCCACACGCTGTTAACTCCTTGCTCTCTATCTCTCTCTCTCGCTCCCTCCCTCCCTCTCTCCTTCCCCCTTCACGGGAAAATGAAGACATTGGTGATCCCGACCCCGCCCCTTCCCCCTCTGGTGCCACTCCTCCTTCCCGACCCACCCACTCCTGCTGGAAACTCCCGCGACCCCCTCCCGTTTCAGAAGAGGAGAGTATAGGGAGCGGGTAGGGTGGGAGAAGGGTGGGTGTGGCCCAGGCTTTGGCCTCGCTGCGTCTTACTTAGACAATAACCGCACGACCGAGGGGTGGCGATGCCCAAGTCACGCGGCCGCGTATCGAAAACAGTGAATATAAAGCAGAATGAAAAAAATCCATTACAATGGCCGGGGGGCCCTCCCTTTTTCTATTCATCTATCATTGTTGTTATTTTTTTCCGGGCTCGTGTCTTTTCGTTTTCTTTTCGTCGATCCCGACGACGCGTAACAAGAACTGTCTTTCGCGACGATGGGTTTTGAATCTTCAAGTGAATCGGCCATTGGGTGGCCCAACAATGGCCTGCCTCTCTCCGCCTTCTTTATTTCGACAATGGCTAGCTTGTGGTGCCGCGTGAACTTGCACTTCTTACATCCGCCATGGTTTGGGGAAGATAGGACGTGGTGGAACTTTAAAAGTGCATAGACCGTGGGATATGCTGGAGTTCTGCTATTTTCGAGTATTCTCCCTGATTCTGTTGGCAGTTAACAGCTGGGGTCAGGCCCTGGGGGAAGTCAGGAGAGACACGACCACCCCCCCCCCTTTCTCTTCCCTCTCATAAAGTCTCCTTCAGATAGAAATGCTAAAATTATCAGTGCGTCGGACGCGTTGTCAAAAGTTTGAGAAGAGATAGAATGGGTTTTGTTATGCCTTACTTGTTATGCTACCCATAAAAATAGAAAATAAAGTTTTTACTGGGAATTTTTTCTCTCTCTGTATTCTCTCCGCCCCGTTTTCATTCCGTGAACCTTCCCCCTAGACCGGTCGTTTGGATTCGGATCTGGAAGAGAATTTTCACCAATCGGGTGTTCTCATGTTCTACGTATATTTTTCCCAGAAGCGAATTTATCTTATAATAATTGCATCAAAAGGGATTTTGTGGTAATTCAAATATGCGTAACCAATAAATTCAAAGAAGAAATATTTTTAGTTTCACGTAAAGATATGCATTGGTAAAAATGAATTACAGGTAGAAAAAATATGATTTTTTGATTTATTTGTGCAGTGATAGTCGCTGATAAATTTAGTATATCATGTATGTTACATAATATAATTTTAGTAAATGCCTATCTTTTAATTTAACTTAAAGAGGCTAAAGAGATATGATGTAAATGAAGGCAGGTGAAATTATAGTATATGTCATGGGATAAAAAATTATGGTAAAATAAGGAAGGGTAAGTTCGTGGAGTTACAAATCTTTGGAATGATCGAAAACCAAGCTTTGAAATGGTGAATGATAATTATATCTCGTATTATTATTTTCCTGCGCACGCACCACGGAAGGTACTCATTGCCTCAGTTTTCTCCAGCGAAGTTTATGGGCATCCAACTTTCTATTAGTAGACATGGAAGAGAAATGTTTTCATGATCACCTCCTGCTTTATTCATGACATTCGACTACTATAGATGAGCACTAGCTATCACTTGAATTTTTAAAGGTAAGAATGGCGTGGGACGTGGTCTAATTTGCGTGAATATGATGCACTAATTCGCTTACCGAATATCCTTCCATTTATTTCATAGACAATTGTTGTTGGCGGAAAATGTGTGGTGTGTAAAAGGTTTTGTTTTTGCGTAGGTAACTTTACAAAATAGCATGTATGAAAAATATATTGTCTTTTTCTTACTTAATTTTTCTTTATTTTCAGGTAAGTGTCGTCAGTCTGTGATGCAAAAATGACGGTCCGCGACGGTGAGTCGTGAAATCCTGTCCACTTTAATTTTTATGGTATGGATGTGACAGAGAACTTGGTCATACATTAAATTGACCGTTTTGACCTATTTCGTAAAGGTCACTTCGCACTAACCTATCTTTCGTAATCATGACCCTTGTTTAAAAAAAAAGACTCGTAGCGTTTAGCATATTTATGTTAAATCGGGGACGCGTATAAACA
>LYUA01000222.1:87258-104203 GCA_002093875.1 Calopteryx splendens | reverse complement strand
TTTCAAAGCACTTATGAACGTGTGTGTGTGTGTGTGTGTGTGTGTGTGTGTGTGTCTGAAAAGACTCCAAACAGTGCTGTCGCATTGATTACGCGTCGTGGGTTTTTTTCAACACACCAGAACAATGGACCGATAATGGGGCAGCGGTGTTTCTTACAGCATTCCCCGGCCATGTTTTGTAAGCTGGTTTTGCTTCCCTTGTGCGTATGAGGTGATATTTCTCGCATTTGGTTGAGGCTGCTGCGAGGTCCGCATCCCATTGTTAAGAGGACGCGATCTTTGTTTTGAAGGTCTTAATGCGAGTGAAATTATGAGCCAAGCTCGCGAGCCCTGTAGTTTTCACGTGAATGTATTCGTGGTGTCGTAAGTAGATGGTAGATTTGGGAGGAGAGTCGCAATCATGGACCGTGGAGTCACTTGGTCGTGAATTAAAGGAATTAGGCATATCAAGCAGGCGTAGTCGCGAGGTCTTAACGCCCTCGCAGGTACAATGTGAGAAATGATTTTTTTATTAAGGCTCTTTAGTCCGGAAGGGCTAATGATTTCATGTCAGTGTAAACTTGCTTGGCCCTCTGCGGGAATTATTGAGTAGCGTGGAAAGTTTTCAACCATAAAAATTTTAAATGTATGAATTAAAAATTTTGTGCATTACTTACCTTCAAGGAAATTTGTCTCTTACCAACCAATTCATCCGCTCAATGCTTAATGTTAGTAAATGGTTGCATTGCATAATGGTAACTGCTAGTGTTTCGCACCGTGAAGATAGCAGCTATAAGTGAAGGTAACTTGAACCACGGCTTCACTTCATTGAATCCATCCTCTCCAAAGTTTTGGGATTATGAGTCATGGAAAAGCTACAGGCATGTTGAACGAAGTCCGCTTCCGCGTTACGGCGTCAGCTGGTTCTCTAAGTCGGGATATTAAATTATGGAAGAATTTTTAATGAAATACATAAATTCAAAAATGATAAAGACCCTTTGTTTTTCCAATTTTTTTTCACAAATGTATCTTTTATGATTAATCGTTTCCACCAAGAGACTGACGATACCACCATCTACATTTCAGTTCCTTCAAGTCCCATTTCTTTCTCAGTGTTAAATATGAAATGTATCCCTTGTTTATCCTGACTGGAATAAAAGAGTCAATATTATAATCTGTGGTAAATATTTATCAACAACGGGTCCCTCTCTCATTCCGAAAAACTAAAAAAAAATAAATACCTAAGTAGCATAGCTTGTGGGAGGCGTCGATCAAACAATGAGGTGAAGCTGGAATCGTACCTGTGAAGGCAGTGAGATTCCGGCGCCTCCTGCCCACCGCGCATCCACGGGTTCTAGACCGGCGCCGATTCGCTCATTCGCCGTCCCCTCCCTCCCCCCCAACAACCCTTCGCGGTGCACCGCTATCCCGCGGGAGATGAGAGCGGAGAGGATCTCGAGTCCCCCGGGCCCACCGCCGCCGCCGGTGCAGCCTTATACGGGTGGGGGGGGGGCGCTTCAGGCGCTTCCATTCCCAGGGGGAGCTAGCTCTCTCAAGTGAAGCATTTCAATTCGGTTGAATGGCCGCTGCCATTCTCAGGGAGGAAGACGGGAGGGAGGATGCGATCGAGGGGAGGAGCGATATGCTGCTTGCCGGCAGCTTCCTCGTCTTCTCGCCGGAAGGGTTCGTGAGAGAGTCGCCCGCCCACCCCCTGCGACGCCCGATGGATCCTACAGGCATGGAGGAATTCGTCCCGCGAAATTCCATTTCCGGGGTGGATTTAGGGGCCGCTGGAGGAGGTGATGTTCACTTCTCCGTCCTTGAGCGCACTGCTGGGCTCCACTCACACCCCCCACCCCCCTTCCTCGTTGTTTCCGCGTTTGCCAACTTCGTGTCCGTATGCTGCTTTCTTTCATATACATTTACGTACAGAACTGCATAATGTTCCCGTAAACACGATTGGTAGACGATTCAATTATCCATGCATTCAATTATAATAATTACTACGTTGCATCGACTTGGCTACGTTATTTAGTTCTGTCAGTAGCCATCTTAACGATGGAAAATTTAAGTTTTGTGAAAACGGTAGATTCTCAATCTATCGCAATTCATAAATACCCTTTATGTGGGAATAAGTTAAGTTCTATCGCTTATCCAATGCAATTGGTAAAAATTTGTGGATTTGTGTTCTTGCTCTATGATGAGTATTACATGTTAACTCTCCTTTGTTACATTGAGCTCTAGGACTACTGGAATGCCTTGGGAACTATTTTTATCTAATACGGCATGGGATGGTCGCCATGGGCTTGTTTTAGGTGACTGGATTGCTATTTTCCCTTTCGTTTGAAAAATGAAACGGTAAAATCCTATTTAATATCAGTTGTAAAGCAGCTATGTGAAAAAGGTGTTCGAATTTAGACCTTTTAATGAAGTAGATAAAACGGATGAAAAAAGGACACACTTGTGTATTCGCCTCAAGGAATTAAATTCATCGTGGTGATTATTCCATCCCTCAAAATTTGATGGAAAAGGTTTTTTAAACCTCCAAATAGATTGTTTTATTGAACAAATTCAGCATAAGTACTGTAGCACATCACTGCCGAAACAGGAATTTGACGGACTTAGGCTCTCATTTTTCTTTCCAACATTTTAATGACCCTGCTGAAATTATTTTATTGAACTGCAGCGTTTCGTAAAAGGAAAAAATACCTTTTAGACCTGTTACTGCATGGTAACATCGCGTTAGAATGTGGGAGGATCTCAACTGAAAAATACAGATTGCAAGGGGTTTTCTTTTGAATGACCCGTATATTTTATCGGAGATCGTGCTACGGTTTAATGGTGGCCACTTCAACCTCACTCAAGGATGGCTCATTCAATAGCGAGCTCTCACGAAATATCGACCCAATCTAAAAAGCAATAATTTACCCGCCTTATGAAATATTCAAAGTCCATGTCATTAAGATCCATAAATATCATTACTTATGGTGGCAGTTCCTGGAAAGTTTTTGAATGTGTTAGAATTGATGTGAGAACGTCCGTGTTTCCTCATGTTGGTCACCGCTTAGTCCTCTATTGTAAACCGTTGTTTGCAATAACAGGATAACACTAGGAGTTATTATCCTGGCATTAAAAAATTTGGGACCCTCTTTTTCTTTGCATTTAAATGAAATCCGTAAAAAGTAGATAGTTTTATGTTATGAAGTCTAGTATCGCAGTAATGGCTCTGCTGGGGAAAGTTTTCTTGGTTGAATCTTTTTATCTTTAATTTTTATCGGCCTATTTAATAATGGCATTCCAATCCGTTTAGGTGTATTTTATTACATGATTATACCAAGCCGATGGATGTGAAATTGAATTATTTAATCCCACCAAATACGCACGACTCCAAGAATTTTTCTGTCATCCCTATATATTGAAGGAGAGCTTGCTGCTTTCTTTCATCGAGGGATATTCCTGTGGTCAATAAATATTTTCTTTCGTTCATATCTCCTGGGCGGGGATTTTGGAAATTTACATTCCCGTGATAGGTATTAAGTGAAATAGTCTTCACTTGTATCACAAACTTCCCGTCTATTTTTTTCCTCGAATCAAAGGCCCCGAAATGCAGAATTAATCATCAATGGACAAAATTTTCACCCTAAATTTATAGAATGATAATCTCCTGATAGACATCCTAGCCGAGATTCACGTTGTTGCGGCAAAGTTCAAAACTATTATGCGCCATGAATTATGGGAGACCCGTATAGACGGACGCGGTCTGCCTTTTTATTAAAACGGTCAAGTTACGAGTGAATGATTGGCTTTCGAGCTCTTCCTATTACGTCTGTTGCTTTTCTTTAGAGGGTTTGGGATCAATTGTCTCTTAATTTTTATATTCTTCGTACTCTCCGCCGAAGGCATTGCGCAACAGAACCCTGCCAAGTCTTAATTCAGGTATCTCCAAAATCACGCAGCCGCATTCATCTTCTCTTCCGCTGAATTTCCAACAGACGCAGTACGACGTGCTGACCAGACACGAAAGGCCTATGTGGACGGTGATACAGTATTCTGCATTAGGAATTGTACGGATTCTGGGGTCGCCGTTTTACTAGAATGACATATCCTAGCCTATCAAAATATCTTACCACGAATTCACATTGCTGGTGCCTCCCTTTCGGAACTCGTTTGTTTAAGGACAGAAAGGGTATCTTCTCTGGAAGAGCTGCTTTATCACCCGCATGACTAGCCGCACGTAGACCGCACGTAGATATGGTGGCTTCGCTCTTATCACTTGTGAGAGTAGTGCATAGATAGAAGGCCAAAACGAAATTTAAAATTCCAGAGAATACGTGACACTGCGTTCTTGTTGGGCTTTGTACTCGATATAAGGAGACGCAAATATGAGTGCAAACACTGTTGGGAGCCACGTTGCTTCATACCCGCTACATGCTCTGCTCCATAAATATTTTCTTTGACTCTCCTGTATTTTCTACTGGAGCCGGCTGCAGTATTTCAATTTCATTAGATTAAGTATTTTGTTTCCTGCGATGAGGTAAGGTTTTTATATGGACTAAAATATACGTTGAAAATATGAATTCGAGGATCTTGATCCGAAATATGCATATTAAATATGGATTTGAAATTCCATTTACAATGTTCAGAGAGTTGAAACTTTAGAATGTTTTTTGATATTTACTATACTAACTTAGGCAATTTTGTAAAAGTCTGTGCCCTTTCGCGAACGTCTGTGTGCATGCAGCCATGCATACACCTAAATAGAGCTGACTCTTTGATTTTTCTTATCTTGTAAAGGGGCGGGCAGTGAATATCTGTTAGAAGAACTTAGCTTTTTATTTAAATATTGAGAAATAGAATTGTTTAATGCATGGCGTACGACAACCTGATGTACAGCAGGAGGAACCCACAAATTTATTGATTTTTAATTTTAAGGAAAGTGTTTCGGTTTTAATTTCATCTTTTATTTGTTCTCGCCATGAATTTGTTACTTCCCCGAAACGGTGAATGAGAAATATTGCGTCGCACGGTTTCATAGCCAAAATCTCGATGCGTGGCCAAAAACAACTCATATTTTTCGTATCATAACCATGGAATGGATGCCGAAAATTATTTTAACCAACTAAACGAAAGAGTATGTGTTTCATTCTCTTTGGAACGGCGTGAGGGGTATTTTATCTTAGTTGTGGAATTGCACAATTTGTTCAGTCTCGTGTGGTGGTGATCGGTGAAAATTTAAGTTCACTTTTTTCGCGTAGAATAAAAACTTCTAGCAACCGGCCAAATGATTCGAGCCCTTTGTCTGAGGCGAGGGATAAAGGTTGTCTATTTTATCCTAGTTCCTGAAATGTGGTGGTGGTGTGTGCCGTCCCGCTCTTTACGTCTTTCGAAAGGTCAAAAACCCTCATCGGGACACTTAAATTTGCTCTTTTCTTATTCTCCGTAGCACATCCCATTCGGCGGAAACGACTTCAATTCTTTGGTCTCCCCCCGCGCCACCCTCTCGAATTTAATTCGCCCTCCCCGCTACCGCGTCCTGCCGGCCCCGATAATTGTCGCAAAACCCGACCCCGATGACGAGGGAATCTTCATTCTTCGGTGTCGAGCACTTTGAAAGGCGAACGACTTTTTCGGAGACAACGAATTTTGAGGAATGTTGGCTCATCGGATTGTCGGGACCGTTATAACGAGCACTCCTTCGTGGAGGGAGGCAGGGGAATCACTGCCGTCTCCAAGCGATCATTACGTGGGCGTCATTTCGAGGGAGGCGGAGAGAGAAGAACCCTTGTGACTCCCTCCGCCCGCATCCCATCACCCCCTCGCCAACCTCCTCCGCTCCCATTCCCCACCTCCTCCTCGACTTCTGCCGGAAGTGAGCGACCGTAAATTTCGACGTTTGTCGAGTTAATTTGCAAGGTTTGCGTGCAAGAGCGACGTTTCCGTTTGATCCTTCGGGAGTACGTAGTTACCCGGTATGTGCCGTGAGTTCCGCGTTTTTCCTTGCCCGTTCCGTGGATCCCGAGTACTGCCTCGAGGCCCTTTCCGCGCTTACTCGGACTTCCAAATAGCCGGGAGCGTCTGCAAATAATTGCTTTGACTCGCGCCCAGTTAGGATCACTTCTAAGCGAAGAGAGTCGGTTATCCGCCAAACTGACGGCGTCGCTGCCTGTTCGCGGCGAAAATCGTCTTAGCAACTACCGGAGAAACTTTCCCTTCATATGGCATCTTTCATAGTCATCTCCTATGAAGGTTGTTAGGTAACACCCAAGCATGAGCTTACCGGCGATCTTTTTTTATCGGTGATCCCCGCTGCATTCCTTGGGACGATGTTCAGATCGCATTTGGGAGAGTAGAAATCCATGATATTTATGCTATTCACTACAGAGGAAATACTTATTTTTTTACTCTACTCCCGTCGTTTACTTAATTATGATATCAATTTTTATAAATTGTTAAGGGTAGTTCCGGATCGACTTGAGAGGCCTCATTGTTCGAAGGAATTCAACACGAGGAGCGGTTAACAAACTGGTCTCCCCGGGGTCTCCGTCGTCGTGGTTAGAATCTCTGGAGTGGAAGGAATTCTTGTGCGGCATTCGGGTCCCCCGGCGGTTGGAATTACTGTGGGAGAATTCTTCACGTGCCCTCGGAACGAACTTGCGCTTTCGTTATGAGAGCGGTCTCAAGCCGAGTTCCTTCTCCCTCTCCTTCACCTCTTCCTACGTTAGTCCCCATCTTTTCTTATGAAAAAATAATCAGTTGCCTAGTGTGCTGCGAGTGTATCCTACTAATAGCTTCGGTGAGAAAAAAAGAGTAGGTATCACTTCTGGACGATCACTTAAAATAATGAATATTTCACAAGAAAAGTGACACCCTGGGAATCGCTTGTTGCCGTGAAGAATTTCATTGTCTCTCTGATTCTTTCTCTGTTACCTGCTCTGTTTTCTCAAAATTCTACCCACAATGCTTCGTGCGCCGTGATTGTCCTCATCTGCATTAAACATAAGATTGCTGCATTTTGATCACTTCACAGCATTTCATGGCGGCTGAAAACTTACATTTAATAAATAGCAGATTCCACTGACCCTGATTGTTACAATTGATTAAATGCCACTGATAATTATGAATTTTAGTAATCCGTGTTAATGATTTATGCTCTTTTTGATGGGGATCGGAAAGTCATAAACTGTACAATTTCTTGCTGAGGTGAATTTCGAGTTTTTCTGCCGATGGAGAGCTTTGAGGTTTGGTATTACTCTTGCGTTGTAGCGAGGGTGTTCTGGAGCGAAATTCAATTCGCTCCAATGTGATGAGCTACAAGATTTTCCACTTACTCCAAAACTCGAGAGTCACCTCATAATCATCGAAACGATATGAAAGCCTACGATCGTTGGTTATAAAATTTATCTACGAATGCAGCTGTTTCTCGTTGTTGAAACGCAGAACGTCACCAAATACGGGATGAGCGGCGCTGCGATCAAAGATCAAAAACTCAATCTTGACGAAGTTCAAAAATCGATCAAATCATGAAGGTTGCACGAGCCCTGTTTTCTCTGTAGAATTTTCCTACAGATTTTTTTCATTAGCCGTGTTGTGTATTACTTCTTATCGTAGCAAATCATCGAAGTCTGGAATGCATTTTTCTAATGACCACAATTCAACAGTTACTCTTCTGTCATCAATATTGCGATCATTATACTAATTTGTCTATGAAAAAATTGTCTTTACTCATTTTCGATTAAGTTGTTTAAGAATGGCTTGGCCTTTCCATTTTCCATTTAAGAGTGATGTCACAAGTAGTACGTACACTTTCCAGAAGTCTCTTTAAAGTAAAGATTAGTGATCGTTTTTATGACACTGGTTACTGATTATATGGCGTAAATAACTCGTAAGAACCGAAAAGCTCTCGCATTAACTAATATTGAAAAACGGAAATTCCACCAAAGGCACATTATTTTTATTATTTTACAATGATCAAATGTGTTTAACTTGTGTTTACCCATTTAACATGGCAAATGTTAGCACTCTTCGAGATCCGTCTTAGTTCTCCCTCTTCGATTTCCTCAACTTATGTCCCGCCTTCGCTGATGTCATGGTCTAATCAGAGAGGAAATCCAATTTTCCCATATTTTCCGTTTATCGCGACGTCGCGTTAACCATATTCTCGTTACTCCCAGTCCATTTCTCCTTCACTCGCGTTATTTCTATGCGCTTACCTCATACCGTGGGCGATGCTTACGGCCAATATTTACGGTGTTTATCGCTAGTGGGATTGGTGTTGCACTTGAGAGGGACGGCGTATGTGTGTTTGTGTGTCACACTCAAGAGTGAAGAATGAGATATAGCATTTAAGCAATTTCGATTAAGTAAAAAGTAATATTACTTCTCTGGCCTCGGTAAGGGGCAAAGTCGGAGAGAGATCAAATTACTCAGTGGCAGTAAATATGATTGTTCTTTACAGGAGGAAACTATTGATAGTTATCTATGAATTATTAAACAAAACATTTCAGTCAATGTCGCAATCGCCTCGTTATTTGATGCGTTCGCAATGTATTTAGAGTATTGTTGCTTTCCCAAATTAAAATTCACCAAATTTCTATCCAGCTGTAGAATTATATACCTATCTATCAGATTATTATCTGAAAAATAAAATTGTTAATCGAAGTTACCAATTCGATACATTCTTGGACATAATTTTCAACCTAAGATTCATTAATGACACTGTTTATCAATAGGAAAAAAATCTCTTCATTTGCAATCACGAATGATTCATTTAACTTCACCTCCAACATTAAATTCTGAAAAATTTGTTTTCATACTCCTTCCAATGAAACGGACATTTGCATAATTTATAACTGGACTTCCAAGTACTGAAGCTTCAGAGTATAAGTAACTATTTGGGAAGACGTTTTCATACCACGCATTTAGATGCATTATCATCGTGGAAAATGTATGTTGTATGCACACACAGAAAGGAATTCTATGACATAGAACTCTGTGGAAAATTACCAACTCTCATTTTAACTGAACACACTTGTAAGCTGAAGCTCTTGTCGCTCGCCCATTTCGCAACATTCTGCGGACCCATTTTCCCGGAGGTAATCCAGAGTCCTGTTTTGGGTATGTCTGTTACTTGTCACGTAAGTCACTTGTGTAGCAGGCGAGCCCCTTTTCCGCGGTTTGTTTGCCAACTCTGACGATATCATAAGGTCACGGAAATATTCTAATCGACGAACGTTGTCTATTACTTCCTTCATATTGTCTTGAATCCTTGGAAAGACCTGGATGTCGTGAAACCATTTAGGACGTCGAAGCAGGAGGTTTTTAATCTCTAGCTGTTGGGCAATTCAAGCTGCCAATCACATAATATATGGACTATTAAAGTGACCTTTTAAATCCTTTGTACACTTCAACTTCATTGATATTATATGATAATAACTGGTAAATTTTATCTGAATGCTGTATCTGCCTCAGTTTTTCTCAACGATCCATAGGTTGTGATCACCCACAAATGTCTTGTTTACATGCTGTTTTTGTTATTATTTAGCCCAACCCTATGCATCTCCTAACTGCAGAATAGTTTCGTTGCAGGTTCAACCAGCCTCTGTGTGTAGGCATGTACACGGTAGTAGTTACCTAGTCACTAATCGCCTAAATCGAGGTTCGATTTAAATGATCGAGGATCTTTTTGAACCTTTTCGCAGAAAGGGCACTACGTCCTTTCAATTCAGAAAGATTTGTTCTGAATAATTTCCGACCACCCATAATGCACCATTTCAAGGCTCTCGTCGACAGCGGAGAGGTGTATTTCGAATGGAGTCGGAACACGGGTTCGTCGATCTTGCGAAATGATCTGGAGTTGTGTACTTGGATGCAAACCTTCCTGAGAATCTGGTTAAGCGAACCAATCAACTCTCAGTGCAGGTCGATCGCGGCAGTCGCCTTTGTTCTTGGACGTCAGGGGGAGGAAAAAGGGCTTAGCTTTCAAGTTTCCGCAAATCGCGTTATCGACTGCGGAAAATCGATTCTCCTGCCCACCCCTCCAGCCCCTCCACCCGCGGGCTCATTTGCTGGTCCAGGCTCGTAATTGTTGCCTCGGCGCCTTGCATCGGTTAATCCTCAGTTGTTTCTCGCGGCCATGACGCTCCTCAGCTGTGGGTTGTCTCTCGTAGCCAATGGTCGCTATGCGAAATTGAAGAGGTTTGGAGTGTTAATCCCTGTTGACAACGACGCAGTTTCGCCGCTTCAGAAATTATTTCCGCAATTTAATTAAAAAGGCAACACTTTCGCTCCGTGTGCCCTGGTCCCGGTGGGGATCCTCAAGGTCTTACTGGGACAACTTTCTTTCGCTTATTAACTCCGGCCTCGCCTTTAAAGTTGTATATGTCGTGATTGCCCCTCAATAGGTTCGAGCTCGTATTACTCGAAGTTATACCCTCCATTACCATTTAGTAGGTTCATGCATCATACATTTTTAATTCGCATGTCTGTTCAAAAGATTGCTCACGTATCTTTCGCGTGCACTACCTTAGTGAAACGGGGCATGGAAGTGACAGAATTTTTTCTAAATGGAATATGTTAATCTCATTGGCGAAGGAAGAATGCGCCGTGGCTCAAGTCGGCTCGCGTCGATGGCATTAGAGTGCACGCTTTGAAAGGAGATTCTGGCCGTAATATTTTTGCCCTGAAAGTTGTTTTTTAATGGCGAAACCCATGTTAAATAATACCTCGGAGATTATTTGTAATCCATGAAAAATATAGTGAGTAAAATTGACGATTCCTAACGTTTTATTTTTAAATGATACATTTTCAATTTACCTATGGTGTGCATGGCAGGAACTCGGTGAACTTCGAAAGACGCTGTACCCCTAGTTTCGCCCGTTTGTGCATAATCAGATCCGGCGAAGTCCCTTTGCTGAGTTAGTTCAATTTGGTAGCATTTAAATAGTGATTATTCTTTTGGAGAGGATTCAGTTTTCACGTCCGTTTTGTAGGTAGGGGAATACTGGGGCACAAATCCTGCGATAATTTTCATTTTGTTTTCTTCTCTATGTGCAGACACCCATTCCCATAGTTTTAAATGAAACGCGATCCTAAGTGTTGGTCGCATTGAAATGGATCGGAAAGGTAGAGATCGGAGTAGGTCTTGCCCGTTGTCAATACACCGTTTGGGGCGTGGGTCACGGTACTTGGAAACGGAAAAGACGAAGATTTCCGGCTAGGGACTGAAATAGTATTACCTCGTTGAAGTATTAAAACGTCTACCGTTGAAGGGTCGTCATTCTCCGCGAGTAATTTCACGCCGCGTGAACTTTGATCGTAAAAATTGTGGGAAGGTGAAAGTTCGGGACTTTTTCACCGGCATACATCTCCCCTCCTTATGGTTAAAACCGTATTGCTTTTGATTTCATTCAACGGAAAATGATTATCTTTGAAATCCAGAGAGAGAGAGAGGTCGGTCTATGCATCTTCGTTGGGAGTGGTGGAAGGACGGTGGCCGGATTCGGAAGGTCGAATACTTCGGAATCGGTTGATCGTCGTGATCGAGCGCATTAACCGTTAGATTCATCCAAGCGTTCGCCCGTTCCATCCATCGATCCATCCACTCAGTACTCATTCGTTCGCTCATCCATCTCTGACCCCAACGATGGTGTATTGTTCCGTTGAACTCCCCCCCCTTTTCCCTTCCTGCTCCCTCCTCAGCCTTCTCCCGCCACGGATATCGAAAGTTGCAAAAGATATACGGCGATCGTGGTGGATGCGAGTTTCGGCCCACTCCTATGGCCATAATTCGTGATTAAGAATCCACGTATCTCTGTTTTCATATTACGGTTACGGTAAATCAAAGTGTTGTGTTTTCCTTTTCGTGATCGAATCTTTTTTCGAGAGTTAAGGCCGGAAGCTTGAAAATTTTCAATGTTGCGTAATATTCTGAAAATGTGATTCAATGTTCATTTAATATGATTCTGACATTCGACTATCAATTTGGAGTAAGTACATGAACATTGGAAGCCTTAAAATATCGGTTACTTCCATTCCATTTCCATTATATTTCCAGTTTATGTACCTATAAAGTTTTTTCAGAGTTTAAAAAAAGTAATCGTAGCAATAATCAGTATTATAATAAATTTCATGCAGTAAAACTGATTAAATGAGCCTGTTTTGGAATAAGGAGGTTTCTTCATTGCAAAGATTTCTTCTCAGTTATGTTTCCATATTTATTATTTGCGTTTCCCAGCATCATTTCACATTCCAATAACCCTGAATTGTCATCATTGGGGCAGTTTTAAACACATGCTGAAGTAGCCCTCCTCGTAAATACGTGGTCGTTGGAAAAAAAGGTAAAGCATGACCTGCTTTTTCGCATAAACTTCTTGAAACGGGTAAAAAATTATCTTACTTCATCTTGAATTTTCATTAGTCTTATCCACGTTCCTCTTTGATGTGGGTGAAATTGTGGTATTTGAAGCTATTGTGCTATATGGAATGGCGTCATATTGTGACGCTATTGATGTAGAATGTAGCATACGTTCCAAAATATGGATGGCTTGAGATATAGAAAAGTTCTTATGACTTACTCAAAGCTTAAAAAAATAATGTAAAGGCTACCTTGGGAGTGTTTTTAAGAGCGTAAAAAAATGTCATTGAAGCTATGGCAAAAGCGTTCCTTCTCGATCGTTAGAAACTCCGGCATTGAGCAATTGATTTGTCATTTACAGGAGAGAGGGGTGTGAGGTTGTCACTGTGAATTTTTTTTCCTTCTATCCGACATGCACGAACAAATTCCGGCAGTGATTGATCCGCAAAGGCCACCGATTTCGGTGATCTGTTGAAATATTCTCGATCAACTCACAATACGCCGTCTGGCGTTTTATTTCTCTCGCCCCCCCATTTTGATCCTTTCTCACCATTCGGGTGTGCCATTTTCCGTCCACCTCCTCGGAAAGGGACGTGCTCCAGTCTGGGGCTCCAGCGCATTTTCGTGCTAAGTCATTTGCCGAGCGTCGAATTTACAGGATTGCGCTGCCAAATGGAGCGTATGCATTATGGACGGGATTATTACTCTTTTATAATACCGGCATTTTGTAGTAAAGAGTGAAAGAAAATATTAGAGAAGAGATGGACGATGTGTAGTGCAGCGATGTTTGATTCCCGAAAATTGCTCGTTGATGAAAGAGAACCACCTTAGATTGGAGACCTCTCTAATGCGAGTGGAGGGAAGGATGGGGAATACAAACTGGATGGAGAGAAAGAAAAATGAGTAAGGTCTAGGAAGAAATTTGGAGAGGGTGGTAAAATTGTGTTGAGAGTCGCCGACTGCTGTGTAGAAGAGAAAATATTTGTTAGGACAGCTTTGTTGAGAAAGAGGAGCTGGAGAAGAAATCAAATCGAACAGAAGTTGCTTATGATTGACAGGCGTGAATTAGAATTCCGCGACGATGTGTAAAGATTTTTAAGGGACTTTCCAAACTCTTACTTTCTTGGCTACCTTAAATAATGTATAATAAATAATATAAAAGTATATAGCACGCTGGGAGTCGCGTGATGTTGCGTCCTCTCCCGCCTCAGCGGCACCCAGGAAGACGAGCTTTCGCGAAGGCGACGTGGTCAAAGACTTAATAAATCAGGTACGGGAGGAGGTTACTTTTTACCTCACGCTTATACACGTTCCGCGTAACCCTTCACACTGTGTTTGGGGTCGGAAGTTACGAAACCGAACGGGAGACGAGGCTGTCATTCGCGTCCGATTGGATTCAGCGGCCATTTTCTCCCTCTCCCCAACCACCATTACGTTCTCTCGCTATTTCAAATTGCTTTCACTTTCACCGTCTTGTGTTACGTGTGGTGCCTTGGAAAAATTGCAGTTCTAACTATTAAATGGCGTTAAAGGTTCCCTGAGAAAGTTGCCGTGCTTTCGCTCTTTTGCATCACTTAATTTTCCGTCATATTATTTTTCTTCCCAACCGGATTGCCAGTATCGTGCGTGAAAATGAAACCGGAATAAGTTAACTTAAGGGCTTAAAACGATTATAACTGTCGGAAGTGTTGCGAGTCCAAGGTATGAGAGGAATTTGTTTTCCAATCGAACATTAGGTGGAATTAATATTGGAAAGGAAAGATTTTTCCCGAAAGTTGGGTGGGACACCTTAATTTCGTTCATGTTGGTGGAACTGTATCAAAACTGTCCAGTGCACTAAATCCCTCTCAGTTGTTTAATAACTGATGTATTTCAAATCATAAAATTTGCGTAATAGCCTCCACCTAACCTGGGAAGGAATATTGCTTAAGTACTTTGAGTTACGCTCAGAGTCAAAATTTTGGAATTATGTTTGATTCGAAATTGGCTTTTGTACTCGGAGGTAAAGCTAATACCTCTACTCATTATTCTCCACTACAAGATCCACATTTAATTGCTTTTTTTAATAATGACGCCTTCAAGTTCAAGTAACAGGGCAGGATTTAATTAACAAGGTGAAGTCGAACTGAAATAATGCATAAGAACTAGAAAATTGTTTGATATGTAAATTTTTGTGTGATAGGTTAGCTATTAATAGTTTTTTTGTGTAATGCAGCATGAAAAAATATTTTACTGACAAAACGGTCATTGCATGTTTTCAAATTATCATACCTCAAGAATTATGATTTCATGTACCGGGTAACACTTTTGGATCCGGAAACTGAGAGAAAGGTACCTTTATTATATAGAATCTTCTGAAGTGTGGGGGAAGTAATGCTTTTAAACAAAAAATGATTTCATATGGGTTATTCCGTTGTGATCTACCCACAATACGATTATTTCCACGTGAATCCCTTTTCTTTGATTATTTTCTTTCCGTTTTCCACTTTATTCGCCGCGACGATTGCGATTTTTTTCAGTTAACTCTTTCTAATTAAAATTCAGTGAAATTCCGGTTTGTCTTATCTTGGGAAGATTTCATGCATCATTCTCTAGATTGCCTTAGCTGATTTTAAATTTTTTCATCAGATTAGTTTATATTGAAATTCTATATCCAATTTTTATCGATTCACCCTATACCGATTTTGAGATTAAAATGTTGGTAAATGTAAAATCGCGAATGGTTTAAATATTTTATCAGAGTCGATTCCATCGAAACGATTTTTTTCCTAGAAAATATTTATTGCTATATCGAGTTCTGTGTCCTATCCTTCGACTCAGGGTGTCATCATTGTAAACTTCTGGATAGGCATGTCAATTTGATCAAAATCGATCGGTTACACCCTTAGGAGGGAAAGTCATGGTCACATCATCGACGAAAGGCCTTGAAATTACTCCTAAAAAATTATTCTTTGGTGAAAATAGTCCATATTTTTTGCGCGACAGTCCTACTCTCCTCTGAAGGACATTCCCACTCCAGGGACAATTCATATTTTTCTTCCTTGGGTAAACACAAAAAAGCTGGAAAACAAACCTGTGGGAAACGAAATATTCCATGTCTTCCCCGTTCGTGAGAAACGGATATTCATCGTTTACTTTTCCGTCCCGCTGCCTTTAGATTTTTGCTCTTATTTTCGGCGAAGCAATCCGAGTAGCACTATAGGGCTTTTGAATGTTTCGCAGTCGGGACAGTGGCGCGGTTTAGTGTGTCTACCGAAGTTTTTGCTCCGCGGAAGAGATGAGTTGTGCGGTCACCGGGCTGGGACGAGGAATTCCTCCTTCCCCTCTCAAATTCCCTTCCTCTCTCTTCAGTCTCAGCTTCGCCCAAATCCACGACCACCTGACGTGTCCGAGGTCGCAAAGCTTGGGTAGTTAGCGGTAGATGTTGTGATGAGAATTGAGCTGCATTCGAATAATTCGGGAGTGGAGGAGAATTTGCCATGTTTCATGAGTCACCGAAGTGAAAACGGATTGTGGAAGACGATCTCATCCGGTGACAGATGCGGCATGAAAGGACTACCGTCATTAAACAAAGCATGTTAATCACTTGCGACAGTCGTATAATGATTTAGCATCATCCCTCCTTACTTCCCTCTCATTAAAGAAATTCTCTTAACAGCTGCTCATAATACGCCGTAACTTGGCTTATGTAATTGGAAAATTGCGAAATTATTACCTAATTATCCTGGTATTTATTGCACTAACATCCTGGGAATTGACTATTGTTCTGGTATTCGTAACATAGGTATATGTAATGACTAATTTCCCCGTCGTACAGTGAAACTTATTTGTAGATTCGGCGAATAGGTTTCTAGCAAATACGAATTTAGTTGATCGTCGCCAAGAATGGGAACGTCTCGTATTCATAATATTACTACAAATGGGGAATGAAGACGTTGGCTAGAGGAAGAAGGAGGTCTTCGAGCCGGGAATGGTATTTTCAGAAGACGCGCCGGATAGGAAAAATGGGGGTGGGACCTTCTCTTCCTCCCCTCAGCCTCCCCGTCCCCCTTACTTGTTCTCCCACACCACGTCATGCACTTTGAGAAGGTGAACAGCGCCTGGGAATTTGAAGTGGTGACTGGTGGCACTACATCCGCTGAATTTCTTCGAAAACGGTATATAAAGGATACAATTAAACTGTGAAAAATATATAAGATGTATTTATTGCGTGTATGTATAAGGTGAGAAGGTAAAGCACCCTTTTTACAATACACCGATTTTCCCTCTTAGCGTGCCCATCTTCTTAGTTGAAGGACGCGGGTTCGAATCGGGAATGTGTTCATTTATACTATTTTTATTCTGCCTAATTCCGTTAGCTAAGTTGCAGTTGTATGCTTGTAGATTGATCCTCTCCAACGATTCCGTCTCTATATTAGCGCTTCATATATTTTTCGTGTTCCGACTCCTTTCTTGGAGCATAACGTGAACATCTGTACCTTTCTGAGTCCTTCCTAATTATCTTTTCGAGCGCTCGAGTGATTTTTGACCGTAGGAAGTGGATTGTATAACGAAGGAGGGGGACTTAAAAGGGGTATTGCTTGGGAGTGGAGAATTGGGGGGGGGGGGGAGAGG
>LYUA01000222.1:65364-84035 GCA_002093875.1 Calopteryx splendens | reverse complement strand
CCCCCCCCCTCACTTTCGTGGTCGTCGGGGTCTAATTCCCTGGCGACCTTGAAGACGCAGGAGTGAAAAAAAGAACGAAATTGAAAAAAAAACGAGAAAAATCTTAGGTCGTTGGGAACCGTCTTCTCCCTCGTCTTGAGTGAAGAGGTAGGAAGGGAGGGGAAAGATAATAGGAGGACGTGGGGGGGAAGCGATTTGTATCTCGAGTCCAGGCGGAGAAAGTAATAAGGGGTGGTTTGGTGGAAGGGCCGGGTGGATGGGCGGCTGCGGAGGGTGGGTGGGGGGTGGAAGGAGGGAGGGAGGTTAGAATCGAGTGAGAAGGACGAATAGAGGTTTTCTTCCCTTGCCCGGAGTGCCAGGGGTGGACGACCCTTCGGGGGAAAAATGGAAATAATAATGTCCTCCGCGTAGGGGTGTCGAAGGGAATTAGTGAAGGCCGGGGAAGGGATAGGAGGAGAGGATTTCCGAGGTGAAAACCAGAGGGGGATGGAATTCATGGCCGTTGTCTATACTCTCCAGTCAGTGTGGAGCACGGGTCGTAAACGATGAAATTCGTTAGCCTTCCGGAGTTCGTTTCCGTAGAAGTTCCTTTTTTTCACTGAGTGGTTTTCCACTGTCTTGAATGATTGTATTTTTGATTGATCTTTTTTTCACGAAAATTAATATAAAGACATGATTTTTAACATTTTTATTACAAATCTCTGACCCGATCATTTCACATATCGTCGTCAACCCATGCTCCTCCAAAGAGTGCAGTAATTTCGTGAGAATCTAATTTCTCACGACTTTTTATTGATGTTTAATACTTTGCTTAAATATTTTATTATCAATAAAATTGTATTTTTATTCTGCATAGAGAAGTGGTAAATGGAAAAGTAAACTTCACCCAGTTGACGACTAAAGCTCAGCCACAGTTTGACAAAACTCATGGTACAATTATAAATTCCATTATGTTAAATCTTGGAACAATATATGTACAAAACACGTATTTACATAAAATGTTTTAAGTACCACTTCTACGTTGCTTCTCCCTGGCTGGGAAAACCATAACGATGGGTAATCGTTAAACTAAATGTAATGGTCTTGAACGTAGGTACTTTTAGAGTAATATTAACAGTAGTAAAGGATTTTGCAAAGTATTCCTTATTGATTTGCTGATTCGTTGCGTATTTTATGTATCAAATAAATCTTTCGAGAGAAATAAAATTCAATTGGGTCTCATCCGGATTACTCTCCCATTAAAAATTTCCTCTGATTTCCATCGAAGGACGTTACCTTTACCTGGAGGCGTGGGCAAGTGTGGGAGTTGGTGGATGCATGCACCCACCATGCATCCCGAGTCGTCGAACCGAAACCAGGCGGGAGGGGGTGGGGGGAGCGGCGTCGAAAAAAATTTAGAAAAATGGTCGTTCGCGCGTTGCCGGATTACAGGAGGGAAAAAAAGACGGTTATCTAGCTTTCATCGTGCGGAAAGGGGACGTTAAATGCAGTTAATGTTTGGAGGGCGATCGCCTTCTTATCGGGAATCCACGGAAAGGGCCGGGAGACGAGCGGGAAAATGACGTGACGCGTGACGATTCGTGGTGTACAAAATGAGTGGGAATTACGCGCTGATGCGAGGGACGCCTTTTGTCTCGACTGACCCCATAGAAACCACCCCGAGCTCATTCCTCTGGGTGACTTCCTTCCTGGGGTGAGCCGTTGCTGACTGATTAGGGATGGTGAGACGACGTGGGGCTCAAATGAATCCCTTCAGGAAAAGGAGTTCGATCCGTTTATGCCCCAAGACTTGAATGTGGTTCGTTGATTTTGTTTTATGAAGGCCTCATTCATTCTCGTCGAGCACGTTTAGAACGTCCCAATTTCCCAGAATGTTAAATTTTTGTTCCCATTTTTTGACAGGAAGATCTTATCACGCTTCCATTCAAAAGGGTGTTTCTTTAAAAATAAATCAGTAGGCATAGAGCATATTTCAATGCGTTCAATTTTTCCTGTTTTGCTGCCTTCGAGGGGGTTGGGGGTTATAACCAATACGCTCCAAAGCTCTCATGTACTTGGTGTTTACTCCGAAGATTAAACATATCTCACAAAAGAAGAGATGAAGGTTTTCTTATCACACTGATGAAATTCAGACCTATGTTCCTGTTTGGCTAAAAGACGGAGTTTTATTTCTTGATTTTCATGCCCAATTGAATCTATGTGTCCGTGAGTATTTGGAGAGAAATTGAAAGCTACCTCATGGACCTATTGCTCTCCAGGATCTCATACCATCTAATATCTTCCAAATGTCTTATTTTTGATGTCTAAGGCAATAAAGCAGTTGGTCATCGAGAGTGGACTCGTACTAATTCTCTACAACCTCGGGGCTTAAAATCTTGACTTAAACTCTAAAATTCATCGGGAAATATAAGCCGTATCATACCATTTAGTTAGGGGCCTACATAGCGTAGCCTTTCATTTTAACCCATAAAAATATGTAAGAGATGCCGTAAAGATAAAACCTCTTTAAGCACTATGTCTATATTATACTCGATAGCGTTGAAGCAATATATCCAAATGGAAAAAGAATAGGATTAGTGAAATCACCGACAGTAAACGCTCCACCGTAAGTGTACCGGTTCAATAAAGACGCCCGATGTGTGCATGAACTATTAAAAATAAGGATACAGCAGATACTTAAGGGCAAGAAAATTTGATGGGGCCAGTACCTAGTTACCTCGAATTAGTTGTGATGATACGATAGAAGAATTAATATGTGCTTTTGAGAAAAATCGTCCGATGAGGAAAAGACATCGCCTCCCGGTTAAAGGAAGATTGAAATGAAAATCGAAGGAGTCCTCCCCTCCGCGGAGAGGAGGAAAAGGGAAGGAGCTATTCTTCTCGCATCTTACCCCACATTGTCTTGACCCCGACCCCCCTAGCACAATATTACTTTTGAAGCATAGATTTCCTTCATTTTCAGAGTACCATAATTCAATTATTTGTGCACCATAACTGAAAGTTTCGATCGAATTATCACTCATTGTCGTGATTCCTATGCGTCCATTTCTGTGTTCTAGCAATGTAAGTATAGTCATTGGAAGTCAAACGGGCGGATGAAGGGGGACATAGAATTCCGATGCTTCATTCCCAGTAGGTATCAAAGGCCGTCCATGCCGGATCCAGGTCCTACACCTTAAGAACTAGGTGATTCTGTTGTATCTTCGATGCTTTTTTTCCTATTCGATTTTGTTGATTAGACCTCGTGGTCATTGGCGGAATAATCAGTTCGAGCTAATCTCTTATGAATGCAGCAAACATATACGATACCTCGCTGATAGCTTCGTTCTTTTTAGTCATTGAAATGTACGGACGAACCTTTATCAGTTACAATGTATAACAGCGAGTAAAATTTCCTAATGTCATTATCATATATATTCCGAAACTCTCTACCGTAGGGCGTGATCTTATTCTCATTATTAATATATTTATAATAAGAAATAAGTTAAAATTAATTTTCAGTTGTTAATTTTTTCTATTTTGGGCGTCGAAGCACAGAGTTATGCACAATATCGCCTTAGAATTTAGAAAATATTCTCGTTTGATAGCATAGAAAGTTAAAACCGAACCTGCGATTGTATATTGCATTGACTCGCCCTTCGTTTCGATAGATGTTTTGGATTGGTCATTTCCTTATTAATCAATATTATTATCCCTATGGTATTTAATTATCCTTATTTTTAGTCATCTTTGTTGATTAATCACATAGTTTGGCGTTTTGTCAAGTAAAATTAGTCGAAATTAGTACCTAGACGTTTCAGTTAGCCTTCGTCTCGCGCTGTGGATACCACGTTCGGAGTACTTCCAGAACCATCTAAATGTGCATTGTGCTAAAACATACTAGTTAAATATTTTAACCACTTAACATCATGCGAAATATGTGCACTTTCAGTCATGCGTAATGATTCGTAAAATGAAAGTCTCAGCCTATATACCTTTAGCGCCGATATCGGCCGAAGAGCTAACAGGGAAATGCGTCGAGGTCTCGTGCATTTTTAGGTATGAAATATTGGATTGAATAAAAGGCACCAGCTATACTGCCTAATTTTTCAGTTAGGGTATTATAAGTTAGTCTCGCCTGACAGGGTTGAATAAACGGTAATATTTCAGAGCCAATCGTATTAGTACATGTCGAAGTTGCTCGGCAGTTGTGTCGATGATCGGAAATCTTGCACTTCGTTCCATCGTTGCTCGGCCTTCTGGACTCCTCTTTTCAATCCTCGTCACAAGATGATGTTGCCTTAGGGCATGGCCCAGCCCTAATCTTTCCAGTCTTTTCTTCGCCGGCTTCACCTTCTGGGCCCGCCCTCCTCCCCTTGCCCTACTTCCGCCCTCTTCCGAACGTCAAGTCAGATTCATATTCCTTATTAGTACGAACTTAAAAGCCAGTTCCCTGTCACGGAAGAACCCTCTTCAAGACAGGTAATTTTTTCCCCGGGGCAATTTAATGCATAATTTCGGAAGCATTATTGAACGCTCAGTCGATTGCCACATCGCGCCAGCTGGTGAGCAACAATGGATAACATACATCGCGTCTTAAGCACGTAATGGCGCCCACTTCATCTCCGTGATCGCGTTCGTGAAGAAAGCGGTTGCCTGTTCACACGTCGACGAATCCGGATTTTCTTTCTTCATAGAAATTAAAGGCCACTAAAATATCTAGGTCTTGGAATTAATTTTTTTCTATCAGCGATACTACGGCGATTCATTCTCCCTAATGAGGTATTATGGTTATTAAGGTTGAACTTAAGATGTTTTAGAAATGTTTTTCTCGCCAGCTACGTTTATTTTTTAATGATAAAAAAATATGTGGAAATATTACAGAGCAAACATTCTTTACCTATAGACTTACGTAGTGGTTTGTTCTCAGGCGTTTTTTAAATCGGGTTTGGGGATAACAGGTGTGGAGTGAAGGAGTAGGTGTAGGTTTTGTAAGGGAATCGCTTTTCACAACTGGGGAACAGTGAGGGGTGGTAGAATTGTTTCGCGGGATATAGAGGGGATGTAGCCATGAGTGGCAATCTGATTGAATGTGGGCAGCTTACACTCCAGGTGTACCTGGAGTGTAAGCTCCAGCTGGAGTGTACTCCAGTGTACTCCAGCTGGAGCTTATACTGCTGGAGTACACTCCACTCCATTTAATTGCTACGGGGTGCATGTCATCGGACTCTTATGGCGAAGTGCAGATTTTTTTAGAAATGAAGACTTTTCAATCTAAGGTGGATGAAAAGGAGAGAAATGCCTCGTTATGAATGGAGCTCATTACTGGAATAAAAAAACCTGCAAGCTATTTCATTGGAGCGTTTTACTCTTGCTCTATCGACGCTGGAAGCATTGAACTTCCTTACAGAAGGGGGTGATTCCAGGATAGGGATGCCGTAATTGTCTTAAGTAGGATTAGTTAGTATCTAGGCTTTTGCTAATTAAAAATTTTGTTTAGTAAATTTTAACGCCAGCGTTAATCCGGGGCTCCTCGCGACGTCGCGTCTCACCGTTTGCGAATGCATCACAAGTACGCCTATAGTAGATACCATGTCCGCCACCGCCACTTTCACGGCTGAGTACGTTCAAGTCGAGCGCGAGCGTGGCGGATCGTCTCTTTGTCCTTCCTGTTGGTGTGTTGCTTTTGTTTTCCCTCCGAACACACTCCCCTCGACTCCTTAGTGGGGAGTGGCGTGCGGCTGTCGTCAGTCGGACGAGCGTACCTACTCCGAGACCTCCTCCCCTCATCCTCTCTTTGCCCCGGAGATTCTATGACGGATTGCGTCGCGGGGGGCGGAAGGGAGAGTGAATTATTGAAGGGGGGGGTAGGGCGGCCGTCTCCCGTTCGCGTCCTCCGCGGGGGCGACCGCGCTCGTAGCTCTCCCCTTAGGCTCCCTTCTGCGGGGGCGTCGAGTAAAAGGTTTCCCCCTCCCCCCGCTTCCGGGGTGCGAATTGGCGCTTTCCCAGAATCCCAGGGGGCGTCCCACTTCGAAGAGGCGTTTGTGAGATGGACTTACGGAGCGTGTAAACCAGTACCTCGGAGCGATTGCGACCAACCTACGGCCCTTTCCGCTACCTAGAGGCCTTCACTCTGGTCGGAGAAGAGCTGTAAAGGAGCTTATTACTCGCAACTCCGGAGATGATTTAAGTTCGGCATGGTAAATCGGGGTGAATGCGAACCTAGAAAAATGTGAAAAACCTGGAAAATTGATGGAATTTCTGAAAATTTGTGAAAAAAATACATCGATAGCTAAGTAACACATGAGTGAAAATGACTTTGTATTAATTATATTTCCCGAAAGATTATATCATGAAATGCTAATCCTGAAAGTGATTGAATGTGTTTCTCGGGCGAGTCAATTTTATGTGTGTTCCCTTGCGCATTTTTTCTTCGCTCCGTTTTTTGTGTACGTGGCACCATTTTCAGTGATATATTTATGGGCATATGTTAGCATCGGAGGAATTATTGCATTTTTTAGGTAAATGGAAAAACCATGTGTTGGCAGTAGTATCGACAGTACGTTAAATGCAAGCTTTTATTATTGTATATAAAAATGAGTGCTTTCAAGTTCAGGAAAACCTTATGTATGGGTTGTTGCCTGTAATTGTGTATCTTTTCTAGAGTTACGAAGAAACCAATAATTTTGCTCAGAAAAAAAATCGTCGGCTAATACTTTGATTATCGAAGTCTGTAATATAACTTCATAGATTAGGAAGTAAGGATATAGTTCGTTTCACTAGATTTGATTAAAGGAATAAAATTAACTAATATATCCAGTACTAAATTGCACTATCTATTAGAATAAAATGGGAGGCAGTCACTGTCAATCATTACGAACTTATCAGCTCTGGCGACGCATTCCTCGGTAGCATTGTTATTTATAGACCGTTATTTAACGATAAATATCTCCGTCTTCAATTTTCTCTCGTGAAAGTTATGTCCACGGGCTATTGCTTTTTTCATGCTCTCAACAAAGTAGTGGACGAATTCGGATTCCGTAATGAGCTCATCTCTCCTAAGAGAAATTTTGTAAATTCGACCAAATTTTCACAATATTACAAAGTACACAGCCGTTAGTAAAGACCTGCACAATCAAACAATCAAAACTATGCTAAATATACTTGCATGAAATGTGGTTTTCAATTAGTATTGTCAACTTTTCAGTAGTTTACTTACGAATGCCATATTTTCTAACTATCTATTCTGTCGACATTCATTTATTATTTAAAGGTTTGATGCAAAAGGAAATTATTTACTTGCCATGTTAACAATAAAAAAATCGGGATGGATGATGTCAAAATGTCAAGGGATGGATGATGACAAAATAGAAGTAACGTTCAAATTCTCATTCGAATCATCAATACACATGTAAGCAGAGGATTTACACGAACCCAATTTAGAGAAACGGTGACGTGATTTCGGTAGGTAACTTTCGTTGCCCGCTGTGGCTCTCTTTTTGTGCCTTGGCCGGTTAGCGGTTCCATTTCGCGGGCAGAAATGGTATGCCGATTTAGACTTTTTAAGTGTGCGTTGGAATCCCGATCGGATCCACATCGCAAAGGGCATTTGGCAATGCGGCCGAGTTCGGGGGAAAAAAGTCGTACGTGGCGTGTCGCCGTCTTTGCTAGATTGGAAACGCTCAATGGGGAGATCCCGTGAACCGAAATGTGCATTGGGCATCGTCATGGATCGCCGAGTCGAATAATCGAAAAAAAAATAATAATAATAAAAGAGCCATCGAATCCCTCGCTCCGATCCCCGCTGGCGTGGGTGTTAACCCCCCAGACATTCTGTTTCCACGGCGTCCGTTTCGTCACATTTCCTTTCTAATCTCCGCGATACATTTTCTGGTCGTTAAAACGTAATGCTGGTGGAAATTGGCTCACGGTTGCTGCCACGAACTTGCTCACCGAAATGGATCGAATTCGCCCGACTATTATTTACTGGAGGAATTTTCTTCTTACCTGACCGTCAGCATCGCACGTTGCCAAATTTATTTCATTTGATTCTCAGGAGTCATTTAGTTGATTTCTCTAAGTCAAATAGTTGTTTTTCTTTTTGCATCTGCATATTTTTAAAAGAAATAATTATTTCACTAATTCACGGTTAATTGTTTCTGACTTTCTCCCTTCACCATACATTCAGTGAAGTATTTGCCCACTCCCGAGGACGTCAAAAACTCTGTTGAAGTTTCTTCTTAAATAAGCGTCATGGTTCGTTAGTTTTTTGTTTCAGATTATTTTAGCTGTTTCAGGTTATTTTAGCTGTTTCTTACTTTGTAACATATGTTTAATGTAGTTTATGAAGTCAAGGCTTGTAAAATAGCGTAGTCATTGGGACTGATTAAAGGAGCGTTGTAATCGCAAATTTATTTAGGTAAAAGTGATAGTCCCGAGCATTCAGCCGTCTATGGCGGGGATGTCCAGAAGTAAGTACTTACCATCAGGTTATGATCCCGTAACCCAGCGGTCTACCTGATACACGTTCAACCTGTTACACGTTACAAGTCTCTTGGTTACAGCGACATTAAAGAACGTTTGTCATCCTTTGAAACTTCGTAATTAGACACTCATATACGTTTAATTTACTGTAAAGTGTCTTTTTTGGGAATATGAACCTTTGTACATACATACTTGATTGACGGTGTATTCATATCGATGATGTAGCTTCCCGTATTTCGCTCGATTGAAGCTGCCTGGTGGAGTTAAAATGTTAAACCGGAGAAAAGGCATTGACGAAGAAGTAATTTTTACAGTCTTATTGATAAAAAATTTTGAAGGCGAAGCGTCCTGGTGGTAGGCATTAGATTAACTTCGGCTACAAACATGGACCGTTACGCTGCGTGGAAGAGGACCTTGGAAGGGCTACCTAGTGCGTGATGACCACAATAACCAGCATTTCTCTCCATTCGAATCCCTTTTTTTTATCTCAACTTCCGTTATGCAACCTTGCGACGCAATCTGGGCCTTCTCATAACTTCTTGTAACCTAAATCATCTCAGTCGTTACCATAACTCGTAATTATCCTTTTCTTTTGTGGGAATTAGTTTTCATACCCGCGCGATATTCGAGTTTGCCAACAATAGACTTTCGATTTGGGAATTATCATTCTAATCATCGTCTCTGGAAATTGAGAGCGTTGAGCGAAACAAGTGGTTGTAGAGTCCGCGAAAAAAATTCAAGATCTGTCTAAAAAAAATAGCCTGGTTAAAGTATATCCATGCTTCGTTAAATCCTACGAAAATGTTTACCTAGTGGTCCATCGGCCTCACCTGTCGATGCGGTGGTCGCGGGTTTGAACTCCGCAAAGAGTTTGTCTCCTCAAAGGACATGGATGAATGCTTTCGTCCTTACTAACTTTGTTGAACTTCCCATCTTGCTAATTTTCATTCTTCTACTCTTCAGAGTGGTTATTTGTGTGCTATAAATAAAATGTTTTAAAGGATATCTAAGCTATCTTTTACAAAATCCATAGAAATACTATTTAACGAGACTTCCGCGAAGGGATTTGCATTTCTTTAACGCGTTTATGGTTTTTTTATGTCGCTTGTTAAAGTCAATTATCCAATTCCCTTTATTCATTTAAATTTGTTAATATTTATTACTGGATGCTATCATCATTGCATACTCGTGCTTGGGGATGTGAAAGTGGATAATGATCTAGTGCATTTTTCTTGGCTAATCGCATTTCAGCTCTTTGCGCCGTTCATCACTATGCACATTTGCAAAATATTTATGCCCGAGTGACAGTCTAAAGCCGAAACCTGTTTATGTGCCGTGGATGGAAGCTTCCCATGAGAGCTTTTAAAAGAGTTACGTGAAGATATTCCAGTGGGAAAAGGAGAAAGGAAAGTGGCGCTCTTCGCTAATAACCATGTGCGCTGAAACTTGTCGAGTTGTTTCAAAATAATCCTCTCTTCGAGGCGATTAAATCGATAAGAAAGAAATTGCTACTCCTTTCATGATGATGCCTTACTGCAAAAATTCTACTGCAGCATCAAATCCATGTACTCTAGGCCAAATACTGCAACAGTAGTTAATTGGGGAGACGACCACCTGCTCAGGCTGGTCATTTACACTACTTTGGGATTAATGGGTAATTGGGAAGTGGGTAGTAGATTTTTGGGAATGAGCACGTAATTGAAATCCGTACATCGACATTGACCGTCTATTAACGATCGGTGCCAAATGAGTCCCAACTTGAACGTCCGTCTGACGAGATTCGAGTACTCTATTTTGAAGTTCCCAATGCACTACATCAAATTAAGAATTGAAACTGCTTGGCGACGAAACACAGTGTAGTAGCCAGTCCACCACTCCCATTCCTCCAAATACTCTTACTGGCCCCCCCAAATAGAGATCAGGAAAAGTTTAGATGATGTTGGACAGAGATATTTTAAATTTACAAAAAACCATTTATTCGTAAATTTTCGGAGAATCCATTAAAATTTGTAAGCAAAATTGAGGAAATGGGAGCTATCCTTTCTGGATTAGGTACATTTCATCTGACAGTACGTTTTAAGATAAAATAAAAGCAAAGTGAAAGTCAGATAATGTATCGATACTAGGCACAAACACGTGATACATATGTCCCGTGTTGAAATAGGTCCGCGAGTTAATATTACGCTGTGGGACTGATAGGAAAAGGTAACAGCGTATTTTTGACGTGTACTTTTATTATTAGGCAAGGCCAACAAGACTCACCCTTGGTGTAGACAGTGTTTCCTAGAAACTGGTCTAAGTAGAATTTATCGATCCGATAGGTAGAAGTAACTACCTAGTCCTAATAATATAAATTTGTGTACATTTTTCTCTAATTTCATTTCCTTGGGAATGAATCGATTGCTCGAGCTTCTAACTCAAAAGCTGTGATTTGTTCAAGTCGACCTAGTTCTTTTTTTGTGGTCGCAGAAAAATAGAGGAAGGCCGAGGAGATTTTAATGTATGGATGAGTAGGAAGTGAAAGTAGACCTGGGGTGGCATCTGATGGCAGGGATGTTAATTGGGGCTGTTTATCGGACGCGGGCGATGTTAACGCGCAGTTTCTATTGGAATTCCAGCGCAGGTTTCACTAAAGCCTCCTCCACGCTCCCCCTTTTCCAATTATTCCTCTAAGCCCCCCACCCCCGCGGGGGACGAATTGCTTGGGTAACTTTGAAACCTTTCGTCGGAGAAAATAGGATTTAAATAAATGGTGAGTGAATTTACGGTGCCTGATGAGAGGTGATTATTACCATCTTCATTCAGTTATCCAGGATTGCTTCAAGCATTTTAGGGAATAACTTTTTGATTGTCCTTGAAGGGTGAAGTAAATTATTCTACGCCCCATGTTATATGAACGATTCCCTGATGTCCTCAATAAAGTTTACCATTGAAAGCTCACTGAACAAGAGAAGTGACAAACTTGGAACGGTAAACAATTTTCATACTCCCCGCGGAAGAAAACTCCGTCAATTCGTCGTATTAGGTGAAATTTTTCAAATTCATTTCCAAACTAGTGTCCCTGGAAAAGCACTTTCTCGTTACCGTTTCCGTTTCTCTTCCCCGTTTCATTTTATCTCCGTTTTTCTCTTGAGGTCATTTGAGATTTACTTACCTTGGGCATAAGTGAATTAATAAAGCGTAAAAGTGAAAATGGTTTTGATGAATTGTTGTGGTGCCTTATTAAAAGGTATTTTGGAAGTTAGCTATGCCCGAGATGCAGAAGGAAAGCTCAGTTGTATGCTGCTGGCTTGTTTGCTTGTAACACTGTAAAATTTAGGGAATTTTATCTGAAATCGAAAATCAAGGACAAGCTCGCAAGGTTTCATTCTTCTTCACACTGGGTACATTGGCGCGGCAACAACGGCTCTTGTTTGAGTCGTTTTCGTAGCAGCATTTCATCTCCAGGAATGTGGTCGTCTGGGAGTGACGCCCTCCTGTGAGGAGCTTCGCTCCACCCATTCCTGATATTAACGTTGGAATGAGTACATCGTTTCCATAGTATGGCGATTTGAGGCCTAAAGTAATAACGGGTGAGACATTTGATAGTGTAAGCAATGAAATTAATGGTAAAAGGACTGTGTTTCTGTCTTAATATCTCCAAGTTCGTAGTGACAATTCAATGTTTATTGAATGAAACTTGGATATCTCGTGCATTTTCTGTTGGTCAATTCGTTGCTGATATCTTCCAACAAAAAAAATTTGAGGCGGCTAGTATCTGTACCAGTTACTTTGAAGAAGTTACGTATGCTATTTGGAATAGGAAAATATTTTAATCTATTAAGTAGTCTCAATGCGTTATTAGTAATGGCTTGGTTCGTTACCGTGTTAGTCCTCCATATATTTAATTGAAGTCTAAACTTAAGAAATAACATTAGGAACTGGATTAAACCTTAATATGCTTATTTCAGTAATGAACGAGAGAGATGACACTCTTGACTGAGAAACTTGCATTTTTTTGTTATCCCTTGTTGTTTTGAATCTTATATTTCGTCGATTTAAAACAACTTACTTGATTATGTGATACCATGCCAGACTACAACCAACTTAATAATTGCTTATATAGAGCATCATTGGATGTCTACAAGCCCCAGTGTAAGCTGACCAGCAATTTGCAAGGGACAATATCTCCTCAAATAACTTGTTGGAAGCGTAAAAGTCTTCTTTGTAGGTACTATTTGTCATTAACCATGGTTGTTTGGCATTGGCATATGGGAAATATTGTTCCATTGGAAATAGAAATAAGGGAAATGTAAATCAATCAGTTGAACCGTTTGTATCATCACAGAATCCTCCGAAGTTATGCATGTAGGGATATTTGATAGGCGTCTTACGTAGGAACGGACCCGGAAGGTATTCTAGAGGGTGGAGGGCGTAACCATTTCTATAGGTAATTGCTTAGATTTTGTGTACAATTATAATTGCAAATATTCTTAATAAAACAAAGTTCGTGGCAATACAAATATGTTTTTTCCTGACAATATTTTATGGCGATATTTTTAGCAGCCCCTGACTGATTATTAGCATTTAAATACACGGAAAATGTTAGAAAGGAAATATGTAGTTACTTTGGGATGGAAACTATTATGGTGTATTACTTATCACGTGGCCACAGTGTTTTGCATAAAGAAAAACAGCATTTTCGAATAAGGAAAAATCATTCACTGACGACCTTCGACGATCCCTCAAGGGCAGGGAGGGGGGTGGAATTCCTCATCCCCCGGAGATCTTAGTCCAGTCTTCAGGCAGCATTTTGAATTCTCCCCCCATTCATTGTCCCCTTCCATTAATTTTGGGGTCAAAAGAGGCTGAATTGGGTGTTTTGTTTTTGAACGTACTGTAGGAGGGGGACGGGTTCGGTTTAGCGGAGCGGGAGTGACGGGAGGGAGGCGGCAAGGAATGCAGACAACCTTCGTTCGTTTCGACCCGGGCAGCGTTCTCTCATTTTTTTTAACTCCCGTTCATTTGGTCACTACTGTGCGTGGATGCAAAATGGCGCAACGAGTTTTGAGATCCCACGCCCCTTCATCGCTTGGTAATCCGAGTTACATTTTATACCCTCCGACGACAGCATATGAAAAAAATTCGTGCTCAGGGCACAAGAATCTATACTTTGTCAGGTAGAATCGTAGACTTATTTCTCTATTCTACTTATTGTTAGGCTCCACTAATGTAATGACAACAACTTCAACTAGCAATAATTTGCAGGGGGATTAAAGTTAACGTGGGCGGGATTCGAACCCGCCGACCTCCGACAATCCGGCGAGGACTTTACCCGCCGTGAACGAGGTTGGCATAATAACTATTAATCAAGCTCTCCTGCCACGTTGATCTCTTACTGTCACTCCATACGAATTTCTTTGTTCCCTACGTTAAAAAATAATTATTAAAATATTAATTTGATGATTGAACGTTATTTTTATTTATTAATATATTCTGCCCAGTCATTTACATCAAGTTCTAACTTAGAGAATATTGAAATCTTTCTCATCTCAGCATAGTGCGAACCATATCCCTTTTGCTGATAATTATGCTGATGATTGCACGAGATAATGATCGGAGATAGTCTGCACTGATGAGGGCCAATGCATGGAATTTGGGCCTTGAGAAAACAAATGATTGCTTAGACCCTTTTAAGGTTCAGCATATATATCTACAATGATTCTCGTAAACCTTATGGGGGGAAGAAAATGATAAAACTTTAGTCGTAAACAAATTGAAATATAGGCTCCGTCTATTATATTCACTCAACCATTTTCGTCTCGCCTCGAGGCCAGTACCTACTGGGCGTGGTAGTCCAGTGTTTAGAGCGCTGGGCTACTTACCGGAGGGCCCGGGTTCGAATCCGGGTGACGCCTCTTGATACCCTCAGCTTGACCCAACTTGTGTAGCATTTTTCGAGTACCAGGTCATCCTGGGAAATCACAGGCGGTACAGGGAAAGGAGCCACCCTACCCCGATGTGTGAATTTCACACGCCAATGGGCTTAGTACTGGGTGAACTCTACCCTCACCTACCAACGGGTTACTGTGATAGATGGAAGCCAGTAAACAGTGATATAAGTATGGGTACCTGTATCTTTACTATCAATTATTGAGTTCGAAATGTGAATAGGGCACATAATTCAAATTAATGGATTCATTGTTCGTCAAAACTCTTGTCTCAAACGAAGAGATTGTAGTGGCCCAATAGATAGAGCGTTCGGCAACTGACCTAAGGATCTTGGATTTAATTCGAGTAATGATGATTTTGGACACTCCCAGCAAAAACCAAGCGGTTTAATCCTCTGCCTACCTCCTGGGAAACCGCAGGCTGCACAAGGAAAGGAACCCCCTTACCCATGTTTGAACTTGACGCTAAGAAGGAATTAAATCGAAGTGAGTTCTACCCCCTCCTATCAAACCAATCTTCGGTTTGATTGCTGTGGTGGTCTCCCATTCCGATGCCCTTTCAAGGTTACGGGAAAGTCGTTAGCAGAGACGTCCGCTCATTTTCCCGGAATCCTTTTCCTCCCTTCCACCTCGACGCCTCCCCCTCTCTCGCCTGCGGGAGGGGTAGGCTACCAAATTAATATGGGGGCGAAGTTTTGCCTTTTGTTGGCGGATTCCTTTTTAATTGCCTACCTTCCGTGGGGGGAGGACCCGCTTCACGCTCCGCGGGGCCTCACGGTGTGACTTCGCCCCCCCGCCCCGATGGCTGTTGGTTCAATGGCCGCATCGTGGCTTTGACACTGATACCTTCGCCTCCTTTCTCCGTCCAATTGGATCCGTTTGCTCCTCCTCTTCCACCTGGGGCGATTATCATGCAATGGCGTACTCTGTGTCTTTTTTTATTTTCGATATTCCACCCCTTCTTCTTTCCCCCGTGCACTTTTAAAGAGAGACGAGACCTGGTGCATTCAGTTTTTCCGGTAGGTTAACTCTTCGAAGAATTCGTGGCTTCGATTTTTCATTGAAGGATTAAATGTTACTAATGATCTTGATAAGTGAGACGTTTTCATTGAAATTCTATGTAGTCTATTTTAGCTAGTGTTTCTCTTGCTAGTATTAATGCCATTTAAAATAAAAAATCATCGCATCAGCGTTTTTTCCGATAAATCAACCCATACATACATGTGTAGAAAATGCAAAGTTTTCACTTCCTCTTCCCCATAATTATCCGAAATTTGTTGGGTGGAAGAAAAACCTCTCTGTTCAGAGCAGCAATCCCCATCTCACCCTCTTCTCGGAAATTTCTCCAAAAGGAATGCCAGTATTCTATTGGTGCATTCTTACGCCGAATGCCTATACAGTTTTTCAATCTGGTTATTGTCAAAGACAACTGTCTTTTAGAAAAAATATCACGTATGCCTGAAATCATGGAACGTCCATACCAGGGATGATAAGTAGAGCTTCGCGGTAGTAATCGAAATTGTTCAGGTGATCAAATTAATTTTTGTAAAATTAAGTTGAGGAAGCTTTTGAATTTAGATAAAATGCGTGTATATGAACCTCAACCGAGTGGTGTGTATGTGGACGTATATAAGTTTTAGTAGCGCATTCGAAAATCTTATCACGCAATTTATCGAAGTAAGCTACCAATATCATGACTCATTAGCGTGAAAATAATAGCTGTTTCACAAGTACGGGCAGGTATCGTTCGGTATGTGCGTACTTTGACCCATATACACATCACTCAACGACATTCCTTTGTAATCTGATAGAGCCAAGATAAACATCTCGCAATAAAGCACATAAAGAAGTGAAGGGATAATTAATAACTTTCCCGTATTTTTAAAATCAACTATTATTCGAATGGATGGATTCTAATTTGAATATTCAATAATTCAAAGCTAGCGTTCCTCTCAAGAGGGTTAAGGAAGAATATTAAATATCAGATGGAAATAACTAAAAATTAGTTCGTGAAGAATATCGCTGACTAACGGGAGAGGAGACAGAATATCTGGAGTATGTTTTAGATCAACGCTTACGCTTTGTTAGCTCTTTATAGAGTACGTTATGACAAGATATAAAAAAAATTCATTTTGTCTGTTTTTGCACATGGTTAATGGGGATTCTTGAGGTTTAGGTATGCTCAAACTAATCTCTGTACCAACACCCCAGTATTTCCTTACGGATATTAATGTTTACAGATGGTGAAGTCCATAATGCCTAATTAAATGTTAATTCATCGGCAGAAAGTCGACTTTGTCGAAAAATAACCATATTTTTTAAAATAAAAAACCTCAGTCTGAATCTGGAAAACCCTTGGCAAATGGCAAAAGTTCAGTGATCTTGCGGATTCTTCAAGGACGATCCCAATCGTATTGGGTTCCGTGCTCGGTAGTGTAATACGTTTTCCACTGGAAAGGGTTTTTTTTTTGATAATTATGGTTTATAGGTCCAGCTTGTAGGCGTAACGTGTTTGGGCCCTTGGATCAGTTTCCAATCGGGTTGAATCGGAAGTAGGCATGCTGGTGTGAAAATCGGAAGTGCAGATTCACGTCCGAATCGGACCATGGGATCTCCGTGCTCAACCATGACCTTAATGAGAAGGAGAGTCGTCCGCCCGGTCCGGCACCCCCCCCCGTCCGACCTTCTCCCCGACCGTCTGCCGGAGACCTCGAGGGTGCGAAAGTGTTCGCATCGCACCCGGCGCAGGAGGCGGTCGCCCAGTGACCTTGTTCCATCCGTGGACCGATGAGAGAAGAGAAGATGAAAGTTTTTCAATGCTCTCCCTGTAGCCGAATGGTTGGACTGGAGCTGCCCAAACGGCTGTCGCTTGGAGGACTCGGAAGTTGAGATTTCAATCCATCGGGTCCTTCCACTTGCGATGTGACCGAAGAGGACGGTCGAAATGGATTCCGTGAGGCCGATGCCGAATGATATCGTGCGGAGTTAGAAGATAGTTCCCTTGCGATGCATGGGAAATGCATTCATGAAATTCATGCATCCATGCATTCTATGAAATTATTTCGACCATGCATGGTCGAAATAATTTCATTATATCAATAACTTCCCTGAGGCCACGAGCCATTTTCTGGAAGTCCTAAATCTTGCAAAACAGAGGGGTTTTGATGATTGGGGTGTAATGATAGTTGAGTAAAACTATTTTATAACACATTCCTACTTATTCATGTATCAAACTAAACATAATTTTATTGTTCTGCCCTTTAAAAAATACGTTGTCTGGTTTATTTTGACAAAATATTGAATTTTTTAATCTACTGTAGAAATAGAAAAAATTAGGATTCTAAATTGAAAATGAAATACGAATCAACGGAAATTACCTACACTTTTTCCCGTCCCCGTCTCGTCTTTTCTCCAAGAGTGCCTACTGTTAGTGATTTCGCAGAAGCCAAGGGAGTTTGCGAGCAAAGTTTAGGTTAAGTGTAGTGTAGGACAACAACCTGGGAATTGTGGCATAATGTAAGGAAAGGGATTTCGGTTTAGCTTCCCTCCCATTTCTATCCACGTAATGACTCTGGATAATTCAGAGAAAGTCATACGCCAATAAAGAAAAGATGCATCGCTCAATGTACCCTAAGAGCATTGTGAAAAGGTTAACATCCATATTGATAGATTCAATTGCAGTGGGATAGTTCTTGCTTTCTGGTGCAAATGGAAAAGAAAAAAAACATTTGCATGTCAGCATATCTGGTCAGCTTAGCTACGCTTATGCGATAAAATTTTATCTCATAATCGTAGGGGAAAGTCGTATGACCATGATTGGGACATAAAATGGTAACTATGGTTGTCTTATTTATGCAATTGACGTAGCAGGTGTGGAGCGCGAAATCTTGGGAGCGTTCAACCTCTCGGCCTCCCCAAATGAAACTGCTGCGATGTCCTGAGCTGTAAATGTTGTCTAGAGTCGGAAGAAGAGCTTAAGTTCGACTATGTGCAACTGACAGACGGAAGATAGGGTTTTTGTTGTTGGACACGTGCATGTTCCCTCTCCGACGCACACCCACAGTTTGGTTGTCTGCAAACTCTCCTGCAGTCGGCATCTATCATTCTTTTTAATTGTAGCTGGTTAATCCAAATCCTCGGCATACTGTTGCCCAGGCGCCATTCAATTTTTCTGTTATCAACGCTCTAAATTACTCATGAGCTTTTTTTTATTTTTAAGTGTTAGAATTGAATTCCCGACGCGAAAAGGTCAAAACCGTCGAGATGCATGCCTCTTGC
>LYUA01000222.1:31493-45507 GCA_002093875.1 Calopteryx splendens | reverse complement strand
TACAGATAGTGAAAATAATTAATTTGGAGGTACATTTTCTTTAAAACAATGGTTTTCCACTAAAGGTATAAGGAGGAGCAAAATTGGTCAATATGTGCTTTCAAAGGAAAAATTTTCTTATTCTTGAAAAGAATTCGATCGCGATTGTGCGGATCGTGATTGTACTGACTCTAACGAATCAATAATATTATTTTTTGGGCTATTAGAGGAGAATTGACCCTAAAAACAATTAAATCAAGTAAGAACATAATAATTATAATTAATTAATATTTTTACTTATGCTGGTGGTGATATTTTTGATTTTTTTTTAGCGCGAATGTAGTCCCCGCCCCCCTTTCTTCCAACCAATATTTTGAGCAAAAAGGGGGGGACTATATTCAGAGAAATATGGTAATTCTTCATGTACAATTGGAAATTAAGTGAAATATAAACTCCCCCTGGAGTTATTTTCTAGTTACATCACTGGACCCAGGTATCATTTCTAAGGGGTTTAGAGGTATTTTATGATTGAAAAACAAAGTATTTGATATTTTCTTTAGTAATTTAATTTTAACCAGAGCCAAATACATGAATAATCAATACCAAAATGGTAAAAAATGGAAAATTGGAAATTCTTCTTTAGAAAGGAACACTGTGATGGCCTATAAAAGCATATTGCAACCTTTCGTCTATTTTAATCACGGAGATTTTTGCTCTTGCATGTATTTAAGGGATGATACTAATATTGAATGAATACCTATAATGTCTTCACTGTCAACAAGGCCTTCGGCTATGATCTTTGGGAGAGGAACTTGTAACAGTAGTTAGGGTGGCATCCCCCTCTCAACTTTCCTACTTTATATTTTCTCCCTCTTTAGGCTGATATTTAGTGTGAGCCAATTAGAACTTAATTGTGAGCACTAAGCTACTAAATAGCTAAGGTCTGAGGTCCAAATCTGATCCCTTCAAACACTCGCAGGTAAACCCAAGCTGTGATTTTCTGGGTACAAGAATTTTTTTGAAAAACTACAGGGGACACTAGGAAAGGAACTGGCGTCCCTACCCTTTCATAAGAATTTCTCAAGCCTCAAGGGCTTAGTGCAAGGTGAACCCTATCATCATTGTCAACAAACCTTCAGGGTGATTACAATAGCTGGTTTTTATAAATCCAAAGGCCACAACAAGGGGGGCAGTAATAGAATGATAATTTTGTTGAATACATTTTAGGGGTTAAATAACCAAACTCATCCTTCACCATTTCACCCTTGGATTACAAAATTTTCACTTATATTCCAGGAGGAGCTGATGAGCCGCCTTAGTCGGAAGCTCGAGGTGCTGCGAGAGGAAGCTATAGCTGTGAGTGAGGAAGCAGCCCTCAATGAAGATCTTGGGAAAGGAGTAGCCAATCAGCTGGGACAGCTTGCATTGCCGCATGAGCTGTCCCGCTTCAAATTGCATGTCGATGAAGTTGGCAAAGTAACAAACCTTTTGCTTGCCCTCTCAGGTCGCTTGGCAAGGGCTGAAAATGCTCTAGCATTGGAGGATACAGCCACATCATCAAATGGTCATCTCAAATCTAGCCTTTCATCTGGGGAGGAAAGGGTATGCATTTTTATGAAATTATTTTTTAACTTATTACTGCATTATTTCTCTTTAGATTTATTTTTTATATCTGTTTCCCTATAGTGTTAGTGTTTTGTTGGTAAAGTGAGAATTTTCAACTAGTCTGCAGGCTTGTTAATATTACCAAAAAGAAATTAAATAACGTATTTTTTCTATTAGTGTAGCTTTACATTGCAAACACATCTGTTTTAATTTGTATGGTATAGACAACTGAACTACTGGACTGACTGCCAAACACACGTGCATTCACCATAAGGGCATTGAGTTTGGTCTCTGGCCTATTTGAAGTTCAAATAGGCCAGTTCAATTTAGTAAAATAGTTCAAATTTTGAACCTCTCTAAAAAAACTACCATAAAACATTTTTAGAAAGTGACTTTTATGAAAAATCTTATTTGTTGTTATCAAATTACTAAATTAATTTTTTTCAAGCTGTAGAAGGTATTTAATTTACTATCGATATTTAAAAAAAACTATTAGTAAATTAAATATGGGGGGGTCGTTCATCCAAAGGGTAGAACACTGGGCTTCTAGCCAGAGGGCCCGGCTTTATTCTAGATTTCACCTCTGAACACCCTCAGCTTCACCCAAGATATGTGATTTTTGGGTACTAGATCTTTCTGAGAAACGCAGGTGACACAGGGAAAGGAACTGCCCCCATACCCCAATGTGTGAAATTCACATGCCATTGGGCTTAGAATTGTGTGAACTCTACCCTCACCTGCCAAACCAAACTTACAATTGATTAATGTGGTTAAATGGAATATTTTTAACATAATATATTTTTGAGAATTTTATTGATTTTGTTTTTCTTTTTCTATTGGAATAGAAGGCACTGGAGGGGAAAAGGGACAAGTTAAGAGATCAGCTGGAGGAAGCAAAGCAACTCAAAGCCAGCATCGACCGTCGCTCTGGTAGTGTCTCTGCAATGTTGGCACGATACTTGGATCCAGAGGCATTTGCAGATTATGGGCACTTTATATCAATGAAGGCAAAGCTGATAGTCGATGCCAGGGAAGTATCAGATAAGATTAAACTTGGAGAAGAACAGCTGTCAGCTCTTCGGGAAACTTTACTGTCATCATCTTTTCCCACCAGTACCACTAACACCATCTGCCAATCCAATGCGGTCTCATCAACATCTGTTGAAACACCTTCGTGTCCATCTAGTGTTCCTGAAAAGAGTGCTACCAATTATTCTGGGTCATCAATTGTTTCCCTTAGTTCTGCACCACTTACTGCAGGATCAAACTAGTTTTGTACGTATCTTGTAAATTTCATCTCTTCACTGGAGATGTATTCTGCTTTGTAATAATACTTAAATAGCAAAAGTGCATCTATTTTGCAAAATTTGTTTATATGTTATATGAGTATGCCAACCATGTATTCCTAATTCTGGTCATTGTATGTATCATTGTGGTTGTTTTGCTTAGGTAAATGCTTGTTGGAATGCATTGCTTGCATTTTAAAATGTAACACTAGCATTCCAAGAAAGTAAACCTGTATTATTTGAAGGTTAGCATTTCATGTTTGGAGCATACCTTACCCTCCCCACCCGATTTGCAATAGAATCGGGAATGGATTGAGTGGTGTTATTTCTCCAGTGTAAAAAAAGTGTTGTCCATCTTCCAGCCTCCACCTTTGTGAAGTGATATTTCATAATTTGGGAGGGAGATGTTATGCTTTCATGCTTATTAATATTATTGTTGTAATTTACTGGTCTTGGGTGCTATTTTTGAGTGTACATGTGAGATAGGATTATTCAATGCATGTGTGTGATATTATTGAAGGACTGCCCATGAAGAAAATCAAGTTGATTCTCCTTGGTTTCTTTATTTTGTTACTTAGTGCTTTGATAAGTAGAAGAACTCTTTGTTTTGTCACAAACTAGTGATACCTACTTAGAAACTTGAGGAGTTGATGGCCAATTATGCAGCAACATCAACGGACATAAAACTCAAGAATTATCATTGGTGGAAATAATTGACTCAACATTTAATATTCCCATGAGACATTTTTACTCAATCTGTGGAAAACCAAGTGTGCACAGTCCATGATGAATTTGAGTTGTGATATTTGGAACTGTTGACTCTAACTGATTTTGCATTTGATGGCCTGTTTCAGTCACTTGGTGTGATATATGTGATTGTGAAAACATGACTTCGTAGTCCCAAAATTGGCATTGAATGAGCATATCAATGCTAATTAATATAGGTAGACAGAACTGAGACTAGGTGTATGTCTACAAGAAATCAAATTTTGCCAAGACATATGGTGCTGAGATGATCTGATCCATAGTGTAAACCCACATGTTGAAATTGGAATGTTTAGGTGTTATTATCAGTAAGGCTCCTTAATTATCCAGCAATGAGCATTTTCCTTCAAAGGAGCTCAGTCTTACTACTCAGATATTGTGTCAGGCTTTTTGTTGATAGCTCAACAAAGTCATTTTAATGTAGTACCCTTTTACATAAACCTATTATTGCATTTTATTCCTCATGCTTGAACCCTAATATATGTTGTACATCAATATTTTTTGCATAGACTCACAACAGAGCCCCAGGAATGAACATAAATATATCACATAGGTAAATCAAGTTTGAGCCAAAAGCATTTAATGCAGAAACATATGGTACCTATGCATTACAATATTAACACCATAACTTTTTTATGCTATCAAACAGAGTAACACTGCTCCAGTTAGCAATCCCCAATATATAGTTATATTCATTATTTTAAAGTTTGAGAGCAACTTTTAAAAATATTTGGGGTAATTGATAAAAGTATGAGAGGATAAATGAGAGTATCTCAACATCTAAAATTAAGTATTGTCATTTACTCTTATCCTCTTTTATTTATCTCCTTTCTTTTATTTTCAGCAGAAACCTGTTTTTTTGGTATGATTTTTGTCAAAAAATTGTAAATGTTGTCTAGATGTTGTAAATGGAAACCTAACTCAAAAATATCAATTTTTGCAAGGGCCATTAAAGATTTAAGTATGTTCAATTCTCAAGTTTTTAATTAAAACTCAGATTTTTTAAGAATTTCATCGAGTGCCTTTTTTAGCCTGTCAATTAGGGTCAATTGAAATATCTTTATTAGTGCCTATGGTAATACATGTAATTTGCAATTGCATGGAAATTTTTCTTCATAAAATATTCTAGTTACAAACAAGAGGAATTAAATATATTTTGTGGAGCATACAGACTGCAGTTTAAGAATGGTGTACATAAGCACAAATACTTACATATTATACATGAAATTGGAAAATGCCTCTTTAGCTTGTTCAAGGACCGTATTTTACAAAGTTCATAACATACAACTGCCTTCTTCTGTACCATTAGCATTGGAATACATCATAATCTATTTGATGCTCTATTTCTGATAAATCCTTGAGGTGTAAAATGTGAATACAGTTATGATCACTAAAGAGCTCAACAATTCCACTTCATATTTAAATTTAGAGTTGAAGATTACTTGAGCCTGATAAGTTTTTGTGGATGGAAGTGGATTAACTATTTAAAATTTTTTGTAAATAAGTACATTCTGTGATGGTAAAATCCATTGTGTAGAAATATCAATAAATTTGAATAATATTATGAAACAAGTATTTATTTGATAGAGAGATACCTTCAGGTAAAATCATACCTTCTTTTGGGATATCATATGAAGAGTTCAGAGTCATTCTTCTTAGGGTGCAGGGAATCTCTTTGAGAGAGATGTATTAGTTTAACTTCCTGAACATACATAACATATATAAACGTCATTCAGATCTGGTTAATGTGAAACCAATATAATTGGTTGTCACACTGTCGGTTTGGATTTATTTCCCACTTTTGTTTGTGTAGTGAATGAGTATTCCAGTTTCAGTATAGATATTGTGCCATATAGGTAAGTGTGTTGCCCTTAGAATTGTTCATCAGATGAGACAGTATGAGTCTGGTCTCTTTATGACTTAGCAGATAATTCCCAGGTGGACATGTGCTTTTCTACACTTTTCCCATTCACAGGGTTAATTGGAAGTTAAGGTAGGGTGGGTAACCATTCTGAGTAGGCCCTCAGGTCATCTTTATTGAGCGGTTGTCCCTGTAGTTCAACTCGAACTCAAGGATTTGGAAAGTTAATAAAAGTGAGGTCAGATAATGTTATAATAGATAATGATCCTTAGCAAATGGCATAGTGGCCTAGTACAGAGGTCGCCAACTGTTTGGATCTCAGAGACCATCAGTGGTCTGTGGATTCCCTGGGTGATTCTCCTCTTTTTTGGTATTGCAATTTTTTCACAGGGAAGGCTAAGATTAGTTTACTGGATGTCAGCACAAAATAAACAGCTTATAACCTGCATGTGGCCTTGAGCAACAGCCGCCAACGATTTGGATGATCAGTTGGTGACTGCTGCCTTAGTGGATCAAGTATGTGACTACTGATCACATGGCTTGGCTTGATAATTCGATGACATCTTAAGACACATTCAGCTTCACTCAAGCTGCACTTCTATAGTTCCAATTCTTCAAGGGAAAAGGGAATCCCCATGCTTTCAAATGCCAAGAGCCTTAGGAGGTGATTTTTATTCACACCTATCAAACTAGCCTAGTTGATGTATGTGGCTAAGTATGGTAATTGAAACCAAATAATACAAAAAATCTTTCCATTTAGTCCATGTAAGTACTTGCAGGGCTACAGCAGCATAACTCATTATCTGTAAATGGAAAAATAAGATGTGCACACTGAGAATTATGTATGATGAATCCAAATCAGGGTGCATATCTTAGGGTTATTCAAAAAAGGTGAAATGTTTCTTGGATGGAATGAAAATAGCATGTAAATGTGGACTGTCCTATCCCCCATTGTAAAATGATAAGAATATTATCTTGAATTGATATTTTCTGAACTCTCCAAAATGTTGAGGCTTTGACATTTGATTCCAAAGCAGAATATATCGAGATTTCAGAAAAATATAATTTTTATTAATAGGTACTTTTCAAAGACCAGGCATAGTTTCTAAAACTGAAACTAGGACCAAACGAGATGGCGGGTGTTATAAGGTAGGAGAGACTTTAAAAGCATCATTTATCAGCCATTAGTATGCATATCTTAGAAACAACAGAATTTAAAATATTTATGCCTATAAATAAGGCCGAATATCAAATAATATGTTCTGTAATTCCCCTACTGTGTTACATCTTAGGGAAGTACATTCATTGGAGATAATGGTATAGACGGGGGATAAGGCTATAGCCCCCCTTGAGAAATGTTACTCCCACAATGATATATTTGACTACTGTAAGCAATTGGCAATTTTATGTTAAGTACAAGTTTCATTTGTGCTTGTAAAAATACCTACTAAAAATAAAACCAAATGACTGTCATAAACTCAAAGGTTGGTTTGATAGATGAGGGTAGAGCTCTTCCAGTGCTAACAATAAGCCCTATGGTGTGTTCTACGTGTGGAGCAAAATCAAATTTTTTGGTGTTACGCAATGATAATTATTGCTTCTATCGCCACCAAAGTTTAGCACAGTTTCGTTTCAACATTTTTTTTATTAAGTACCAACCAAGTCATTTTTTACTTTCAAAGCTTTATCTTTATTCGTTATGAAGTTGTTATTAATTTCGCAGAACAACTTCATCTACGATAGTGCAGATCGAAAACATGCCACTATAATTTACATCCATTGTAGAATGGTTTTTAGACACCCGTGTAGCACAGTACTACTATCAAAGAAAAGCCATAGTTTTCAGCTGTTTTTAATTAGAGCACACTTCCACCATAGAGCACACTCCCACCGGTTAGTATGCGTGCATCACTCTGCCTCAAGTGACAAATCCTATTAGGGGTTTCTTCTGTGCCCACCCCTGGCACCAGGAAGTTGAATGAAATTGGCTCATGCATTTCCTTGATTATAATCCGAGTAAAACATAGGGTTGCATAATTTCTGCGCTCATAGTAGGGGTTTTGTATTACAATATTGTGAAACCATGACCTGGCTCTTTGTCTGATTCCTCGCTGGTTCAGTAATATTATAATATTTTTTCATGTACCCAGCAATTGAAAACATACTTCAAGTCCAAGTTGAACATTTAAAACTTGCACAATGTTATTTATCTAGATGGATTAAAAAATCGACGCCACTTATTGCAGTTTTTTAGTTGCGTGTAATAAATGTAATTTTAAAAAGAAGTAGGTAAATCTACCGCACAGTAAAAATTTTTCATCGTCAAAGCAAATTGTATTTCATTATAATTCTTATAAACATTGCTTGTTGCCTGAAGGTAATTTTCGAAAGAGTGCTTACACTCATTCTCAAAATTATAACATTAAGTCATGGACAACTTTTGAAGCCAGTTGAAAATTATGTTTTATTTGTATTAATTAAAGGAAGTTAATTTTTACTTGGCCCATGGTTCCATCACCATGCAATGGAAGGGCATGTAACCAAACCAAATGCCCCCTCTGTAGTGGTGCACCTACATTTAATTTTGAGATCTCTCTCGAGGAGTGGGAGTGGTATAGGAAATGGGAAAGGAAAAAAGAATTAATTGGAGGAGGCGAAGAAATAAACAAGAGATATGAGAGGAAGAAATTAATAAAAGCAGTTGTACGATCACTCCAGTTTTAATGAGTGAAATAATGTGAAACAGGACTTAGGAAACGAGGTGTCGACCAAGACCTCTCTGAAAGAACCATATAGATATACCTCACCAATACCCCTCGCTCTCTCTTACTAGAATATGCCAGCCTGGAGGTAATATTGCTCCTAATTATTTATCTCAATATATTATAAATTCTCCTAGTCTTTCAGTCATAATTTCCATACTCTATTTTTATATTATTTCCCTTAATTAAAAATGTTTTCATCATACTTTGGTAAATATGAATGGAAAATAAGTTCTTTTTAAGCATACCTTATTTTCAATGTCTTGCTGAAACTAACTTCGTAAAAATAAAACGAATTCGCACTTAAGCAATTATTAATTAATTAAATTAATTATTAATTAAAACTTATTCGAAAATGAAGGATTTCGGAGATTTCGGATTTTCCTGAATCGATATTCCCGAATCGATTCTGATATTTCAATACGATATATCGAAGCTGTGCCTCGGAGCCTGATTGTGCCCACTTGACTGTTTTCGACCGCTGGTTGGTTCGGTAATATTGGATGAGAGCATAAATTCCTAAGCGTTTGTTTTACTGTGGTAGGTATATTTTATATTTGCTTTCCTTGCTATTTACGTGGAGGTGCACACGCTATATATTCATTACCTTAGTCTCACGCACCGAAGGCCTAGTTTTTGTAATCTCGAGTATTTAATAATATTACAACACAAACATGAGCGAGGAGAAGTCATTGGTGGATCTGTATGATGATATATTATTGCTTCAAAGCATTTTGATTGATGGATCTGAACAAGGTTGGTGTTGTCTGTTTATTTTGAATTACTCTTCAATTTTGTTGTGTAAAAATGTTTCGTGCTGAGCTCTGTGAAAAACATTGTGTCGTCTCAAACTACATGTGAGAAATTTTTTATTATTGGATAGTTAGCTACTTGCAATAACATGTGTAAATAATTTCCGAAATTTAATGAATACTTACGAATCTATTGCAGAATTTATGCGATTTGCCATTGATCAAGAGGAGTGTAGGATGCATTGGTTGATATCCATTGAAGAATGTTCTAAGTTGAAGAAAGCCCTTGATGATTCCCGGAAGGAGGTGTCTTCTTTGGAGTCCAAGTTACAGTGTGCTAGAAAGTTAATAGACATGGAAAGAAAACAGAAAAGAGCTCTAACGGTTGAAAACCGAGAACTAGTATGTATATTTTCAAATTTTCTGTAGATCCTGTTATTTTATCACGCTTTCCTTTATATATATATATATATATTGAACGGGTACGCTTTTTTTACAACCTCATACCATTGTTTCCCAGGAGAGAAATGTGTCATTATTGATGGGTTCGTCAGTTTCACAGCTATTGAACGATGGTACCGAAACCGCATGTTTGCATCCGAAATCAAAGCTGGAAAGATACAGCAGAGCGTCCAGTGATAGTGGTAGTGTTAGAACTTCCAACATATTGGAGACGAGGGGTAAGATTTCTTATCTACCAATTATTTTCATTGTTGAGAAGACAAGTCTTCAACCAATAAACTGTCGAATGTATTTCAATTTGTGAAAAGTCACTGCAGTAAAGTACCTACCTAATAAATTACAATCTTCTTGAGTTTTGGAACTAGCTTTTGGAGTTTGGGTTTAACATCACATTTTCCTTGTCTACATGACTTAGTCTATATTTTAACTTGTTAATTTATTCAAATTTATTTTGGTGTTGCAACATAAGTTTTTCCTTGCATGCCAATTCGCTGTGTGATGCTTAAAAATAAGGTTCTGTTCTTTTGTTGTAGGTTCATTGCTATTAGATTTCAGCTGCTCTCAATCAGAAGACGACCTTGATAGTCTTTATATGATCTCGGGAAATACTTGGAAGAAAATGAGACCTTCATTGGACTGCCAACCAGACAAGTGTAGACAATCATCTGGCAGCTTTCGTGTTAGTAAATTTTTTAATGCATATGATTGAATTGATTTGTTTTCATGGGTTAAGTTATTTAGAAATAGATTAAAATAACTTTACACATTGTAAAATTATATTTTAGAAAAGTCACAAGATAGATGCGTCATCTGTGGGCAACTTCACTCAGGTGACTCCTGGAAATGTTTTACCGGAGAGTATTATTAATGAAGCATGTGCTATTGAAGCAGGGATCATGAAAGAAGAAGGTAAGAGTTTTTCAAGTTAAGAGTTGCCTTAGTTTATGGATTTTGACAGTTGAGCCTCACATTTCTGGATTCCCAGTAATATGACATTCCACTGCATTGTTTGATGTTAAGTGATGGAAATTAATTGTTACTCAGTTTTAAGAAATATTTGTGAAATATTAGCATTGAAGCTTAGCAAAAGTGCTCAGTTGTTAAATAAGTGTTTTACCTTTCTGTTCTCGCTCTCTCATGGCTGATTATTGTAATCACCTTGTGGATGAATGATCAAAATTCCTTCCATTTTCTATTTTCTGCTGGCCTCAAACTATATCTAAGGTTGCTGTGAATGATGGCTTTATTTTGATCACTCCACTTAATTGACTTATGGTCGGTTGCAGATACAATAGATATGAATCCATGAGTGTTATGAGACCCATTAGTCATGGCGATCATTCAATTAGTGTTGCAAAAATGTCCAATATACTTATGGGCTCCATGAATGGTCTCTTAACTTATTGGACCTGATTGGTGGTGTTAACTACTTAGGAGTTCCGTAACTATCAAGTATGGCAGATGCGTAAACAGCAGCTTTTGAGTAGGTATTGTACACCAGGATATTTAAAGCTCTTTTATTGATAAGAATGATGTTTTGTATAATACAGAATATTTATTTATATCATAATTGGTTTGTATGACACTCGGAGGCTACCTATGTTATGACTTTGTATTTCCTTTTATGGCTGGTTGCACTATTCATTCATAACATGTATTTCCTTTAAAACTTGAGATTACATGTTATGATTATTTGAATTATGCCACGGTTGGGAATTACGCCACGGTTGGGAAAAATGTTAAATGTGAGGTGCTCTTCATTGATGTGAGTTAACATCATGAGTTGGTGAATGTTCATGTTTGATAGATAATTTATAATTAAATTGAATTACAATTTGGATATTATTATTTAATAATTTATTATTTGTTGTGTTTCAGACTTGGTGTATTCCTTTGTAAATATGCTAGATCTCATAGATTTGTTGTAAATGTTTATGTTGAGGGCAGAGAAAAATAAATATGCACACACCTAACTGAAGATAATAAGTTTTATTTTCCAAATAAAACTACTCTTGCTGCTATCACAAGTGAACCATTAAACATTTTTTTTAACTATCGTCAAATAGAATAGTGCTACTATGATCATATTGGTTTGAAAAGTTATTTTAATAGAATGGGTGAAAGAAACTTAAGATGTAATCATCGGCATTTTGTAAAATGTTGGACATGTTCAAGATGATTTATTGTGACTTGCACATATAATTTGTTCGTCACCAAAAAAAATATTTTTTTGGTATCCAATAAGAGTATTTGTAGCACCCTTTAATTTTTTTGCATAATAATTTGTGTTACTGTAGGCAAATTTCTTGGTGTTAGGAAAACCTTTTCTTTTTATTTTTCAGAATACTACTTACTTTTGCTTTGAAAAGAGCCCACAGTCTTTTAAAAAATAAGATTGGCATCCAACAAATTTTTTTTAGTAACTTTTCATTTGTGTATAGCAGAATTTTCAATGCAAGAGTTGCCTTAGTTTATGGGTTTTGCATAAATGTACCTGGCAAAGAAGTCAAATCACCACCAAAAGGACATAATGATGAAAAATACTGATCATTATTTCCTGCTATTGATGCTCCTATGTTATATGCAATGGATTAAAACCATTAAAATTACACCCTAACTTTGCCATATTGAATACTGAAGAACAGTAACTATAGTTTCCTAACCTCTTTCAAACTTTCGCTAGTCAGATTTGTGTGTTTAGCAATGTGATGTTAGTGTGATTTAGTGGTACTGTTGATAGCTATGTACTCCAAGCAACTTTTGGATATTAGGTGATTGTTTTCTGCAACCCAAAATAAGTTATTAGTTCCATAACTTGATTGAACTCATAACAATGGACTATATAGTGGAATGTTATAGCAACTGGCCATTAGTGTCTTTCCTGCCTTGTGTATTCATCCATTAATAGTGGCCAACTCATTATTTCCATGATATATGTGTTAGTCCTACAATATTTACTTCAGTTCCTTAAAATTACATTGAAGTATGTCTTTAGTTAATGTAGTACAAAAGAAAATGCTTAGGATTTTATAATTTCCGTGAAAAGTTCAATTCATTGCTTTCAGAATCCAAAACTCAGATGTGTCCTTAGTTTGCGTAAACACTTAATTCGAACATATGATTTTAATTATTTTGGATTGTGTATTGTTATGTGGCAGTGGAGGCAGATATTGCCTAATTAATTCTGGGCAAATTGTTTTTAATATTATTTAAAACTCTTCCACAAGTAAAAGTTAATTTCTTTTTTAAAACTTGGAAAAAATGGTGCTTGTGAATAAGTCCTTCAAACTTTTAGATCAGTGTCTGTGTTTCAGGGTTGTAGCATAGCTAGGTCATCTTTTTTGGGAGTAAACTTTTGGTGGGGGTAACCCTTTCCAAAGGTTTTTGTTTTTACCCAAATCAAAGGGAAACATTTTTCACTATTTCCCCCTTCACACCAGACACATCTTTCTTTGGTATACATATATGTGTACTTCAACAGCTGCAGTAAGCCCTATGGCATGTAAAATTTATGATTTCTGGGTAATGGACCAGTTCCTTTTCATGTGATACCTGCTGTTTCTCATCAACTTCCATGTAAGCAGGATGTGGGTGGTGAGGTGTATGTAGCTGTGGAGGGATCTTGCTTCTGCTTAATAGTTCATTTGACAATATCCCTTCTTTTAATCTTTATATTTATTTTTTAATATGATAGCCAAATGGGGTGTTTGGCATCCAACCCTGGATGCAAAAAGTTCACATAATATTGAGTAACTTCTATCCTGAACTATTAAGTCAAACTTTAACTGATGATATAGCTTTATTCCAGTACATACTCAGTATTTTCTGCATTTTAAAATGAGATGTTGTATATGCTTTGTGCTTTTAAGAAAAGAGAGAGGCTCAAAAAATGTCAGGATTAGGGAATTACTTATGTAATTACATATTACTTTTTCACTTGTAACAATGAAATTAATAGTAACATATACATAGGACATGTATTGTAAGTTATATAATGTAAAACATTTTAAATATTATCATTATTTACACTTTTTGGTCTTTCAAATTCTCTTTATAATTATGTCCGTTACATATGAAGTAAATTAATATTACACTAAGTTGGGATAAGGCCATGAGAAGTTCCATATGTTGTAATTCAATTAATCTTACACAACTCTGTAAAAAAATACATGGCTAAGCTACAGTCAGAAAACTTTTCAATATTTTTTTTAATAGGTTTTACTTTTAATCATTAGCTTGTTGGGAGTGGTCTTATATGTCCATTGGATCTTTCTTGTATGCTTTCAGTCTATGATGGGTCTTGCAGTCCAAACAGCAAACGAAAATCAAGTGGTGGGTTGCTTCCTCCAGACATGGGAATAGCCTTTGAAGTTATGAAAAAAATAAACAGCAGGCAGCACTGCTTCACACAGAAGATAGTGATAAAATTTGAGGAATGTAATCCGTGTGGGAAAAGGTTGGTAGCACTTTTAACCCTTTATCATTCAGATACTAAACTATTATTACCATGACCACCACACAAGAACTTCAACAGATATACAT
>LYUA01000221.1:572356-583771 GCA_002093875.1 Calopteryx splendens | reverse complement strand
ACTCACTCACAGCCGGCTTACTCTCAGCTGGGGAGAGGGGGGGGAAGGAACGAAGGTATGGGTGAGGAAAAGTTAGGAATGGAGTAACGGAGCTGATCTGTTACAATATGTTATATTGATTAATCTTCCTTTATATGTTGTGTTATTTTAAAAAAATCGTAATATTTGGTTTAGGACTTAATGAGATATCAATTTTATAACTGTTTTTTTCTCTTTTATATTGAAATGGACCAGACTCATGTGTCACTTCATTGGTATACTATATGTATTTATATTTCCTCCACAAGGGGGCTTACTACTGTTCCCTATTATTTCTTTGTCTTTTACTGGATCCACTTACATTTAAAGATGCACATTTGCAAATAGGCAATATATCTTTTTATCTGTGTTTGGAAGCAAAGGTAATTTAAGATCAGGCAAAAACTTTCATAAGTAATTAATCAGGGTACATAAATAAAAAAAAGTAAAATAATTTTTTTTGGTAACCACTATGAATTATAATTTTGAAATGATTTCATGTTCTTTCCAGTATTCTGACTGTTTCTGCATGGATCCATCCTATGGAGAAAGTGGCTTGAATGGAACTCCAAGGGAAATGCTGACTGCCATTCAAGGATACTGTGATTTAGAGTGCTCCAATTTTGTGTGGTACATGCTGCTTTTCTCAGTATTTGTATTCATTCATTCCACTTCCGAAGTTGGTTCAATGCTACTTATACTTCGCTGTGTAGACCCTCAGGACAAGGCAATGGCATTGGGTCTCATCCAGTTTGCAATTGGTTTATTTGGTGAGTTCAAGATTTTCTCATTTTTATCTAAAACTCTGTCCTCTGATGAAATTCAGTGCCCAAGATACCTACTCCCTCGTGAGTGTCAGTAGTGCAGCTACTGGAGTAGGGTTGGCAGATGGTAGATGTCTCCCCCCATCTTCCTTTCACTCTGTCCCAATGAATTCATGTGAGATAATTGTCTTTTCTTCATGATTACAACTTTTTACTCATGTGTAATTCTTTCAGCCTTACTAGGGATGAGCAGAGGCACCAATACCGGTGTTTTTTTTAAGACATGTGTCTTTTTTTCTCGGTTTTGGTTTAAAATGGATTAATTTTAAACGCCAAAAAACCAAGTCAACCAGTCTAGTTTAGGCAAAATTGAAATTACTTTCTCAAATTCTTTTTAACATCTGGCCTGCCTAATTTTCTTTCACATACATAACATTAGCATTACGACTACTGTAAACAACTACCTTTGCCCATATTGTAGTAGAGTACCAAAATCATGCTTGGTAAGCAACAGCCATTTTTTTTAAAGAAATAGGTATTTATACATATTTAATGTCAGCTTTTTGTAAAAAAAATATAAAATATTGAAGTTTAATTGCAATGGTGATTTTTGGCCATTGAGATATTTGGGAGGGCCTGACCACAGATCTGTGATTCACTATTCATAACCCAATTCGATATTATAGAACCAAAATTTAATAATGAAGAAAATAAATTATTTTGAAGCATAGAGGCGATATGTAAGAAGAGGGGTGTAAATAAAAACAAACCACAAAAAAATTATTAAGCTGATAAACTGATTTATTTCCAGTTTTTCAATATGATTCAATGGTCATCCTTTAAAAAACCCAGAACTGAGTAACATCTTTTTTTAAGGACCTTCCATCTGTACATTTCACTCTGTCATGTGTGATGGCCTAAACTCCATTTCTGGTAACAATAGCATCATTTGTTAATAAAATTCTAATATTTCTCACATGCAAAATACAATTTCTGTAATATTAAAATAATAAAAAATATAGTCAAAATAATGGTCATCAATAAAAGTAAAAGGTTTTCTTTAAGGTAAAAGTATTTCATGCTGGAATTTCATTAGTTGACTTTGCCAGCTGAAATGAAATTTTTGATATTTTCAAGATTATAATGCTTCCAAATCTTATGACCACTTTTATAACTCATTATTAAAATATTGTGAAGAGTAGCATAAATTCTAAATCCTAAAGTTGAAAAGCTGATGATATTTGGGAAATCGTCATCCTTCCTTATAAGAGAGCCTCTTATATTCTGCTATTGCCACAGTAAGTCCATGATCGAAATTTTTGCTAATTCTGAACTAAATTAATGATTGGAAATATTGCTTTGGGAGGGGCCAAATTTTGAAGCTATTTGTAGAAAAAAGAGATTTAATACATTTCAGGATTATTATTATGAACTTATGGATTTTTTTAATAGAAAACTAAGGATTTGAGATATGTACTTTTAATTCTATCTACTTCTAATTTTGTTTTAATCATATAATTAATAAATTATGTCCTTTTGAAAGGAGTTTGTTTTAATTTATCATTTTGGAACTATATTTTCTGTTGGTCACATAGAGGGTACTAATTCTTATATATATTTGTTCCATCCTAAAAGGGAATGTCCCTTGTCCAATTGTGTATGGTGCTGTGGTGGACTCTGCTTGTGTTGTATGGGAAATGGCATGTGGAGAACAAGGGGCTTGCTGGCTCTATGATGTCGATGTCTTTCGAATGTTTTACCATGGTAGGTAACATTTTTAGCTTCCATTTTATTTTTACCATAATGAATTCTCAGGCCTCAGAGTGAGTTACTTTTCTTGCTTCTGGTCTATTTTTTTCAGGTTAGTTGCTGAAAGTTTTTTTTATACCTTGCTCATTGGAGTACCCTTTTTGTAGTTTCTTTCACCTGGCTTACTTGGTTTATTATTTTTTAGAAAGGAAGCATCTCGGAAGTGACAATGACTATTTTTTTGCCACAACATTTGGTAATACTACAGGGAGTATTCAAAGTCTTTATAAACAGTTGAGAAGGTTTCAAGTTTTATGAGCCTCTGCAGCCCTCAATGCTCATTCAATTCTCATGGTTGTGTCATCTGACAGAGATAAAGTGCTAGCTATAGTTAAAATACAGATTGAGTGGAATTCATACAGTAAATTATTGGAAGAAATGGGATGGCAATATTGAACTTTTTACTGTAGTCCTAGGTTATGTTTACTTCATAAATGAAGGGGGTTAGATAGGTACTTTTTGAATCCGTTAAAGCTGGCCTCTTGAAGGTGAAATGGGAAGACTTTGGCTGTAGGAGAAGGTAGGAGAGGTGGTAGGAAGAGCCATTGAATGGAGGGCATCATATATATGTTGTTAGTCGAGCTAGATCTTTTCTCTCTCGCTCTTACTGTTACTTGACACCCAAGGCTTGTACGGTTCATGTGTACTGCTTCAGAAACCAAACTCATCAGTGGTTTTTTTCTAGTAGTAATTAACTAACAAATAAATCATAGATTAGATCATTTTTATTTAAATTTCATTATTCAACCTTCTCCATGCTTAAACTTGCTGCAATAACTGTCCTTTGGTGACTAGTGAAACAGTATGCATTACTATTAGATTTAAATTATTTATGATTTAGGAGGATCATTTAAGAAATCCTGATATGACTGATTATCTTTATAAAAATGTTTGGTATTTTAAATCAGGATATAATAAAAAAAATTGGAGGTAAAAAATAAAAGGTACATTTTCGATTATTTCCTTACAGGCACTACAGGGGCAATTCTTCTCTGTGCCTTTTTCGTCGATCTCATAGTGTGGTACAAAGCTGGGAGCATCACATTTACCGAAGAGAATTTGCCCCCTCCACATGATGAAGAGGAACTTAGTCCAATAGCTGCAGCAGATGCTGCATCCGATGTGCTACAAAAGAAAGCACCTTCGGACTCCTGTGTGTGATAGTAAATGATTTTTGTGGCCATTGGAGGTCAGGAAAAATTCTATGATTCATCCAGAGTGTAAGTGCTGGGATCCAAACTTAATTCAAGTTTGACATTCAATCTTAAAGATTGAAAAATGTTGACAGTGGTTGTGCCGGCCAGCTAGTAATCGCTTCCTAAGATAAGCTGCCGGAGTGCTCTTATCATTACATCAGCCAAAGAACTTGAATCATTCCTTGCAGATTTGAGTGATGCACGAACATTTTGTTCTCAAGGATTAGTATTCATCCTATCCCAAGGTGCTGTGCCATATAGTACTATTATTGGTACATAAAAACTGGAAAACCAATTATGAGCTCAAGGGTGAATTTTGCCGACAGTTTAATATTTCATTACAATATTAGTGAAGGAGGAAACATTAATCAGAGATATGTCTCTAAACTGTGTTGACATTTTGCTGATGTACTCCAATACATAGAAAATGTGTTCCTCTGAATTTCATTGGACACTTAGAAAGTCAATATCTTGATTTTCTACATAAGGTCTGGCAGAGAAAAATGATGTCCATATTCACCATGCCTTCTCAAGTTGTTCTTGCAGTTGATTTGGTCCTCTGGCTATGCATTTAAAGGTACCTATCACAGTGAAGGCTATACTAGCAAAAAATATGGCTAATGGGTAGTGTACCAGGTGGTAATCATGCCTGGTTACTCCTTTTAATGGACTAATGATTGTAAATCATGCTGTGCTACAGGGAATAGCTTATCTCAAACCAGTCACCTACCACTGGGACATGCCTAAAGGGTTTAATGCAGATAATTGGGGTTGCTATACTTGAATATTTGACCTGAGATCTCAAATTTGTAAGCCATATTTAAGCATGGCATGTTAGTAGAACATACAAATTACATCTGCTCCCAGCAGCAGATGAAATATCCATTGTAAAAAATTCCTGCAGCTTAATTTTCAGATATGTTCCTCAATTGATAACTCTCAACTTTCAGAAGTATATTCTTTTTTGTCATGAAGACAGTGAGGAAAGTCTAAAATTAATAGTACCTACATATTTCTATTGACAAGTTATGGCAGTAGTAATTAGATTGTACACTACATCCATCCCAGGATTACTGGTATATAATATATTTTATCATTATAGTAAAACCTCTGTGCAGTGAATGTAATGGACCAAATTTTTTTGTGATTTTTTTAAAAAAGATTACTATTGCTAAGAATATTTCATTTACAGGAAATTTTTTAATGTTTTTATTAGTAAATGAATTAAACATGGCCACTAGAAATGAGAAACCTTATGCATGGTGGCACTATGTCATGTTTTATAACTTCATCAGCTATTCTCAGAATTTCAAAGTAAAACCATTGCATTTGATCTTGAAAGTTTTGGCTGAAAAAATATGCTACAAAAATTGAAGGTGTAATTTAATGGCCCTTGCCAATTAGTTCATTATATTTTTTTATCAAACAATTCACTTAGTAGAGGTTTTATTGTATATGCATTAGACTTACGTGACTAATTGCTTCCATTGCTTGGCTAATAAGAGCAAATATGACTGAAGTTCCCTCAGGTTGATTACTTAATCTCAAAATATTTTCTGTACAGAGATGTTAGGTAAATCCATTGTTGTGCTGCATTACTTATTGAAGTAATTATGGATCCGTGGCTATTTTTTTCTGAGTATTTCAATATCTACCAAGTTGCTTTGATGTGTCTCCTTGAAATATTGTATTATATTTCTAGAAACCATAAATTTTATTTTGTAAGTCTCTTTCCTTGGTTGAAATTTATTAAACTTTATGACAAAGACAGACACTAAAATGCAAAAATTCAGCATTTCTTCAAAGAAAAATATGTACAATATGCTTGAATAATAGCTGAATTAAATTCCAATTACTTGATAAGTATATATCTGCTATAAACATACCTCATTTGAAAATTTATTTTAAATGTTACAATGTATCAAAAATTTAATTTTCAACTAATTTACCATTTTTAAATTTCAATGATTATTTCTTGATGGCATCACAAATTCATCTAATATTTTTAGGATATATATTTTTAAATTCTACACATGAAAACTGACTGTTTGTTCCATTTCAACTTGTTTTGGACATTAACTGTTGTATGATAGGCTCCTCAGTTGGCACCATCATTGGCATTCAATCAACAATATTGTAACTGAGAGATATGCATGGTGTACTTCATCATGCCTTTTGTCTCTTGCTTAACTACTAATTCCCATAAATGTTCAGGAATCTAAAATAAACTACTAGTCTAGGTGCAGGCAGAATGAAAGGAAAACCAGGAAAATAAAAGTATTTTAATACAAAATAAATATTTACTGTTTACCAGTCAACTTGCCACTTCGCAAAATAAACTTGAGCTTACTTCAAATGTCAAGCAGTGCACTCAATGGCTGTGCGTATAAAAATGTCCATATGGAGGAAGTATGTGTGCTTGCAAATGCCATTAGATAAAAATATGATTTATGCAATATACCTTTTCTGCTCTCCTAGGAATGTGAGATTTCATATTCCTATATTTATTGCATCTTCGGTATCTCACCCAGGCTGCACAGTGAAAATTGGATTTGTTATCTTAATGTGGGCATCACAAATAATAAGTTTTTGTTATTTCCATCACTGTTTGCTTCATTTCCATATTTTTTTATTTAAAAAAGAAAGGAGGGTATTTTTGTCCAGCAAGTGCAACCATTAAATGAGACAGAGATGGAAAAAAATTGCCCTATAATCAGAGTTTAGTCATCCTATTTGGAGAAAAATGTACCTATTAACAGAAAAGTGTGGGTGGGAACTATTTTCACTGCAAAAAATTAGCATTATCAGAGATTTGAGGGAAGTAGGGTAATGAGACTTAATGCGTTTATTCTCAGATAGACTCTATTCCGAATATTATGTCACCAAGGTGGTGGTGCCACTCGGGAGTGCTTATTATGGGATGGAGAAAGTATTGCTATTCTGTTTCTTCAAACAACGAACCCCTGATGATGCCACAACTCTTTGTTTAATACTCACTCAGTGCCATAACATCATTCACTCAATATCTTGGAGTAGCAGGAACCATAATTTTAGTATTTTTTTGTCTAACAGAATAATCTCACCTTTTAGCTCAACATAAATAGGAATATACCTCTGTCATTCTCCAGGCCAATATAATTTGCATAGCTGCTCTTGGAACAAAATATTACGGGTTAGAAATATCGTGGGCATGGACATTTGTTTTACATGATATCACAGCCATCTTTCATTTTTTCATAAACATCATTTTTCTTAGCTTTAAGCTACCATGGTGAGGATGCAAAACCTAATTATTTGGCATCCTTATTTTGGTAAATTTCACATATATAAAGATACCACTGTAAAAATGTTTGTAGTTGTCTGTAATGTAAATAGTTTCTAGTATCATCATCTGGATTGGCCATTAACATAAGCCCTTGAAGAACCAAATATTAATTATTTTTACAGCCATATATTTTATTTGGGCACAATTAAACAGTTATATTCTTGATTTATTTATGTGGAATAAATACAGTTATGTAAAAATGTATGTGCAAGGAGCAAACTTGGAAAATAAGGAACTTGCGCCATAACAGAAGATTCTCCAATCACTGTTCATGCAAGGTTAAGAAGCACTGCCTTTCATTTGCAATGGTAATGCACCTACTGATTCAAAAATTCTTGTTTCAGAATGGTAACTCTCCTTACTGAATCTGATTTTTTTTTAAAATATTGGTCTGCATTTATTCCCTTAATACTTCAGCAAAGTAATTTGTGTAATCCACATTTATAAATATATATATATAATGCCATCATAGAATGCTATATAACCCAATGCATGAAGGTAGCAGTATTTATAGCAGTCAGTGACTACCAAGACATGCTTTTCAAGTAGGAAACTGCCTACTCAAATGTATAAGGTGTGAAAATAAGATCAAGGTTATTTTATCCTTGGTCATCAGATTTTTAATTTATTCTTGAAAAAATTATGAGCAACTGTGATGGAATATCTTTTTTTAATTCAAATAAGCAATAGTTTATTCTGATGAACTGTATAGCTATTCTGTGGTACGAGTAACCAATTTTGCAAAATAACAGTAAACAATGCCCTTAATTATTAAATTTTAACATTGCTATTTTTCTAGTTGATAACACTGTCAATGTATTAAATACTTTTTATCAATCACCCTATTCTTTTAAACAATGAGTGTAATATATGAATTTTTTTAGATGGAACCTTCTCTCAAAGTGAGGTTATCTCTTGTCCCTCTTTGCTCAACAAAAGATTGAGAGGGCATAACATGTCTAGCGCAGTTCCTATTTTGTAAACTTAATGCATCCATGCATTAAATGCTACTTCTCTCATTAATCATTCACTTCTTCATGTTGCCTGTGTATTACATTCATCTCATATTTTACAAATCAAAGCATATTCAATGGTAAGACAGATTTTTTATGGAGAGCAAAAATAAGATATGGCTTTTGCATAACAAAATATGGGTGCTTTAAAATCATTATGTAATGGTATTTAATGTTTTAGTATTTATTATATTGAAAAAAGCCATCACATTGGATTTTGAGTTAAATTTGTCTTTTTTTAGAGAAACTCTCAACTCCTCGCAATTGTGAACAGTGGTTTGAAGTTTTCTTGAAAAAATTATGGAGTACTATATGTTTAATATTTTTAGTGTCAAGTATATTGAAAATGTAATGGCTTAAGACTACATTTCATAAAAACTTATACGTGAAATTTATACATAAATTTATGAGGAATTATATTTATACATTGACAAGACTGTCATTAGGCATGCTTATAGAACACTAGCAACAAAGTTGTTATTAATAGAGACAGAAGTAACTAGTCTCATCCATTTAGTGGAGTACAATGAATTATAATCAGCCTTTAGAGCTCATGCAGTGATTAAATATGACATATATTTTTACAATGAATTTGTAGATACGATTGTACATAAAAACCAAATATATTAATTAAAATTCGAGTGCTTTACAGCATAAACAAGCCATATCACTCAGCTGGAGGAGATTTACTTTTAAATGAAATTATAAAGTGGCCTAAATGTTCTCTGTTACAATGGTTAGTGCATTTTTAGAAAATATTTTTCCTGATTTTAAATTAAACCTAAATCTGAAATCATCAGTAAACAATAGTGATATTTAGTATAAATAATTTTCATTTCCTTGTGTATTTGGGCATTATTTATCAAGACATACATTTCTATATGTTATGATCAAAAGTACCTATAGAATATTTTGTCACGTTTAATAACTGTAAATAGTGATTGCATATGTTGTTATTTGAACATTTTTTTAAATATTGGGTGAATCACAGTTCCATTAGTTTGATGCTTACTGCTCTTTAGCATTGCCAGCAATGCCAACAAGCTGTCAGGACTATGCTAATTGACATGAATGAATATAGCTACCATATTTGATTGAAAAGATTATACTTACTGTATGAGGCTTAATAGGCATATACAAAATTGTGCCCACCTCCTGAAAATACAGAAGACTCTCAATTTCCATGATGACAGAGACAAATCTTGAATTATTTATTATCGATCATGAATGTAATAATTTAAAGCAAAATTTAATGGCTTACAAAGCAATTTCTTGCTTTCAAACATGCATTTGGCTGATGGAGATTAGGAGTTGAAACACTTTACATATTCTATACTAGCAATCAGCTATAAGTGAGTACTAATGGCTTTTCCTCATTACTTTATTGGCAGCAGACTTCTCTGATTCAATTTTTTGTACTATCTATAAGATGGTTTTATTATTGAATCACATATAATGTGATGTTTAATATATATCCATCACTCCCAGAATAGAGCAAATGACAAAAGTGCAGCTTACTTTCACTCACCAAAGTCTCTTATTCAAAATTATTTATGAGACATCTGCGAGAGTCTTATACACATAAAGTCATAAAGCGCACACGGTGTGATTTTTTATATTTAATCACACTCAGTTGACAAAACTAGCGAGGTGATGGATTTACTATCTCATTCTTCACTTGTCACCATCTTGATTTAAAATTAATTAGTTATGTATGATTGACTTTAGTACCAACATCATTTATTGGGGGCTCTCTTCTCTGATTCAAAATTAGTAAGAAACATCTACAAGATGCTCTTTAGATATGATTCACATGCAATATGTGATGCCCATCTATGATGTACAGAGTAGACAAAACTATATACATATTACAAACTGATTTTTATTCATAGTTTTTCAAGGACCATTTCTCCATTTTCAAATTCTTTAAGCAGTTTCTCATGATTTTTATAAAATTTTTATGAAGTATCCCTGGAAATTGAGAGCCTACTGTACAATGTTTTTTCATTAAATATCATTTGTTTCAACTCACAGTGGACTGACAAATGAACATTTTGTACATTAATTAGTATACATTTTTCATACCATTCCTCCACTTTGTCTGTATGAAATTATTAATATTTTAAAACAAAACAATATATGTTTTCTCAAATAATTTAACTTTTGAAGACTGAAATGAAAGTTGCATTTGTAAAAATATTGAAAGAGTCAGTTGATTTTTATCTTTGTAAATGTCCTGTTTTTAAATAAAATCTGTATTGATGTTTTGCAAATTGTATTTTTCAATTCATATTTCCATTTGGTGATATTGGTGCTTACACATATGCTATGCACTGCTGTCTGAACTAATTTCACTTTTCACATGTTCATTTAACATGACCAACCAAAATTGTAGAAGGTATTGAGGAATATATCCTTGTTTTTCAAATATTCTATAATTACAAAAATTGTTCTCAAGCTATACACCCGAGGATAATGGTGTACAGTGAGGATAAAGGTGCCCCAATAATTCTTAACATTATTGCCAATAAACTTCCCCTAGTTAAAAAAACGACCAAAGCAAACCCTGTCCGATAGAAAAATGCACAAATACTAGCAGCATTTGAGTTAAAATAATTACATATTTTGGAAAAAAAATCCAGTCATACCTTTTTCTTCATGCTATGCTTTCTGGAAAACAAAGTTGAATTTTTGTACTAGAAAATACTCATAAAAATCCAGAACCATATTGTGACCACTTGACAAAACTAATTGATCACTTACAGATTGCTTTCTTATATATCTTAGCTTTCAGTTCAAAGATCACAGGTCCCCAACTCTACTCAGTGGCAGCTTTTTTCACAATATAACATCTTTCTTATAAAAACCATGCAAATTTTCCCTCCATTCAGAAGTCACCTTCATCAGAGGCCAATGGCCACTTGAACTTAGGCCTGAATCCAGTGGCTGGCTTTGTCTTAGGGGTTTAAAGGCTTTTACATGAACACAGCAATATTAATCACATGATTCCACTAAAAGTACCTAACTTTTCACATGCATTTTGTTGAAAAATGCTGATTAAATTATCATTACTGACATATGTGACTGGCCAAAAAAGTTCATTTTGCTCATGGTGAAGCATTATAGAGGTGGGTGGCCACCCTTCCCATAGGAAAGAAATGTATGACCACCACCACAATAAGTTTTTGGAAGAATCGTGCTTGAAACAACCTAGATATATCTTATAGCTATATAGATTAAATCTACAAGATACCCCGCAAGCCGCCGCTAGGGCGTGTGGCAGGGGGGGG
>LYUA01000221.1:531692-542540 GCA_002093875.1 Calopteryx splendens | reverse complement strand
AAAATCACACAGACCAAGTGAAGGTGGGGGTGTCCAGTGGCATTACCTGTGTTTATACCTGCGGCCCCTTCAGTCCGTAGTCGGTGCTCTAACCACTGGACCGCCAAGCCACTTATCAAAATGTGTGAATTATATAAATATAACTTTGAAATTAGGTATCCTGAGTTTCGTTTTAGTCCGTCAATTTCTCCACAACCCAAAGGATTGTAGATATTATCGATGCTACAGCGAATATTACGCTGCATTTTTGTTTAACTGCTTAGGGCTTAGGACCCAAGCATCTAAGAGCCGGTATTTGTGCCTTTGACTTGCCACTATAACTTTGGAAATGTTTATATAATACTTAAAATCTGATTTCTGGCAGAAAGCACACCACTATTTAATTTTTAGAATTATTTTAATTTTAGATTAATAATATTTAGGAATTTGTATTTCGTGATAATGCGATACTTGTCTGTTTCCAGGTAATCAGGACACCTACTTGATTAAAGACGTGTTCCAGACTTTTATTAAAAAACGATCCAATGGTCGAAAGATTTTTCTTCTTCTGAGTATTTTTTCTAATGCATCAAGTATCATGGCGTACAATGGTAAGTTTTATTTTCCTATAAACTGTGTTAATTTGGAATGAATTCAATTTTATTGCACAATATGAAACTTATATCTTAGTAATATGTCTTCTAGGCGAATCAAATTTGTACTATATGTATGGGAGAAAGGAATTCAGGTGGAAAGCTATGGATTTTACACTTTATAGAGGTGTTACTTATGGATTCCAGATGCTAGGTAAGTTTTCATAATTTTATGATATACCGGTACTTAGTCTAAATGAAATTGGCATATTCAAGTGTTATTAAATTGAGTGAATGGGATAACCAAGTAAGTTTTGTTGCTAACTTTTATTGGTAACACGCTTCACCTGATTTCAGGTGCATTATTTGCGGTTTCCATTCTGAGCCGAAAGATGAACATAGCAGATGCTCCCATAGCTATTCTCAGCTATTTGGGATCATCTCTTGGATCAATCGTAAGGGCAATCGCAAGTGCAACGTGGATGATGTATTTTGGTATGTTCCATTCAAATTTTTCTGTCATATATATTTATGAGATATTCAATCATCGCATTATACCTATATGCGTGGTTTAATGGTACAGGGGCATGCTCGCCATTAGGTTTAGTGCAGCAAAAGAGCATCAGCTGGAAATGCACAGGGAATATACCGAGTGGTACGAGGGTGGAACTTCAGAGTTCCCTTAGGTATACAATCCCTCAAATAATTAATTTGTCATTTATTGAACTATCTTTTTTGTCTACCTGCAGCTCATAATTGATGAACTCTTGTCCAGATAAGCATACCATTATTCAGTGGTTGAGTTTAGAGGTTCATGTATATATAAGTTAAATTATGAATATTGGGTGAGGAATTTCCAAACTCTAATTAGCATTGATACAATTCTAAACTCTTAAAAATCTATATTTTTTGACCCTTTTGTAATTAAAAAGAATTCAAGTGCTTTGCCGCCTCAAGATACTTTTGATTTCTGTGATACACAAACAATTTTCTTACCTCTAGAAAGAAACTACCGTGCTCTATAACAAGGTATTTTTTATATGTACTGTAAAATTTAAAGTAACGATCAATGTTGTCTTCAGCGCTCGTAGTTCTATGGTCACGCGCCGTAAAACATTACGCTGATAGTAATTAATATCTATCATGTTCTGGCTTTACTAAATAGGGACCTCTCAAAATATTTCCATGGACCAAGACTTAATAAACAGGTTTTTGGTAATGAGAGACATTTTTCTATAGATAGGTATTTTGATCACCGATAATACTTTGGTGTATTTCCAAGAATTCGGCAATTTTAATGAACATTTTCATGGAAGAAAGGAACTTCACATATTCACCATATTATTTAAGTATATGTAATATCATGTAGAAATTGGACAGGTTATATTATGTAGAAAATTGTTAATACAGTAGCATTTTGAATTGGTAGTGACTTTAAAATATTATCTTTAAATGAGTTTATTATTTTGTGTACTTTATTTTAATTGTATTAAATTTAATTTAGCTATGGAACTCTTAACTTAATTCCCGCTAAAATATCCACTCCACATGAAAATAAACTGCCTTGAAACATGGTTAAATTAAAAATAAAATGTGATTGTAACAACTTTTGTTCATTCATCAACTGATCATTATTTTTTAAAAAGGTTAGTTTGCATGTCGAAGTAAGGATTAATGCCTAGCGCATCACTCTTTACTTACAGAATTTAGTCCTGAAACGCTATACCACCACGTAAATAACTCCACATACTGAGGAATTTACTTTAATCTGCTAATAATACTGATTCAAAGTTCTTTTTATAAAATATTTATGCATGCATTTTTTCATTTTATTTGTTTCGACAATCATAATGTTCATGAACTTCTTTGTTCTAGGTAGTGCCATTTCACTGTTTCAAGGCGTTGCATCTCCAATGATGCGGTCAATAATGTCTAAAAGCGTTCATCAAAATGAACTTGGTAAGAAATTAAATGCATGTGCATGTTCACTCTCCAATTAATACTTAAGCCAGACATTTACTGGACCTGACTGCCTGCATTTTTTTATGGTGAGTCGCAATTTGCAAATTAGAAATCTATTGATAAAGATTTGAGAGTAATGGAATTCTTTCAATTTTATGAGTAGTTGAATACAGTATGAAGCTGCTAAAAATCGAAATATTATTGACCCTTTATATTTGAAATTCAACGTGGTGTGCATACTTTTTTTTAGTGTTTTTAAACGTTTTCCTAACTTTTAGCCTTCAAATTTCTCTTGAGAATAATGTTAATATTCACATTCCCTCCAATAATTAATTCGTCATTTATTGAACTATCTTTTTTGCTGGCCTTCAGCTCATAATAATGAACTCTTGCTCAGATAAGCATACCATCATTCAGTGATTAGATTTAGTGGTTCATAAGTATTTAAGTTAAATTGTAAATATTGGGAGAGGTATTCCCAAACTTTAATTAGCATTTTTACAAGTTTAAGCTCTTGCGAATCATCATTTTTGGAGCTTTTTCAATTGCGAAGAATTCAAGTGCTTAGCAGTTTTAACCTCAAGATATGCTTTTGGTAGACCTCTGTGTAATATACAACTCGTTATGCATATGTCAACAGGCAAAGTTTTGATGCTGAGTACATCATTGGAGGCAATGGTTCCACTGGCTGCACAACCTCTGTACACCTATCTGTTCAGAAACACCCATATTTCTTTTCCTGGGGCATTCTTCGTACTTTCTGCTGTAGTGTTATTCATGGCTATGATATCCAGTTGGTAAGTTGTTTATTTTTATGTTCCTTTCAAGTACGTGAAAGTACATCCTTAAAAAAGCATATACTCCTAATGCTAAGAATGCTCTAGGATTGAAGTAATGAAATTAAGTATGAATATCGGCCATAGAAGTCTGGTTGGTTTAGCTGATTCTGGCCAAACAGAACACCTAGGGTTTCCATCTCAACCCAAGCATGGATGTTGTTCTGTCAAAAATTGATTTTTATGGAGTTGATTTTATGTTACATATTCTCCTTACTATGGGGCAAGAATGGTAGTCCAGTGGGTAGAGTGCTGAGCTACCAACCCGAGGGTTCGATTCCGGATGATGTCCCTGGGTACCTTCAGCTTCACCCAAGCAGTGTACCATTTTTCGGGTACTAAGTCAACCTGAGAAATCACAGGTGGCACAGGGAAAGGAACTGGCCACACTACCCTGATGTGTGAATTTCACATGCCGAACTGATCTACTGGTCGATTACTGCGGTGATTCTCCTTACTATTGGAAAAAATAATCATTGGAATATTTTACTGCATTATAAATTATCAATTTTTAATTGAAATATCCATAAATGTCAATATCTATTACAATATGACCACAGTAGAACTTTATCCCATTTCCATTGCCTTCTCCGTTGGTTTTCTAAGCTGTTATCGCTGCGGTGAATTTCCATTCTGGAGAAGGGCAGGCAATTTTCTTGAACGTCAATCAACTCTTTAATTACCGTCTCAATCAAAATAATTGTCATTACTAATTAATCAGTTGTGGTTTCCAAGACACCGGTCAAGCTGGCTATCCTTTTTAAACTGAATCGCACTCATTTATTTAAAAACATACACTGCCATTCAAAACAAAGATTTCAATTAATAATTGTCCTGGGGGGTTATTCCGTAACTTGAAGCTCCAGAGGAAATGAGATTTATTGGACTCCTGGCTTCCGATTCTTTTCTTCTCTATATATATTTGGAAGAAAGAGCTCTCAAACTCATTTTACATCTAGCACGAAGCACTTCTCACTCCTTAAAGTTATATCCATCAGAGTTTTTATGAATTACTGCTGAAATTAACTAATTGTACCTTAAATTTCAGTGGCATATATTTGTATAAAATTGAGGTAATGTAACCCCATAGTTGTATCTATCACTCTAAATGATGTTTCTCACATTGAACTATTTCCTCCCACGAGTGATTGCTTTAGTTTAAATAACGAGATCGATTATAATAGCTGTCACCGTCCGTTCTGTCAGAACACCAAGTCCCTAAATTACGCAATGCCATTTTTGGATTTTTGTAATACACAAACCCTCTTTGTGGAGATCCGTAGATATGACCTCTTATGTAATTATTGGTGCAATCAGAAATATATCACAGGCATCTATCTTTAAAAAAATAATTTAGATGGCGAACTGCATGCTCATTATTTTCAAGTAGGATAGTAGTCACCCTATCGACAGGCATTCGCCCAAAAGATTTTAATAGTGGCTGAAATAAGCAATTCTAAATCTTACGGAGGAAACCTACTGAAACTTATCTCCCCTTAAGGAAATGCAATTAAATGGCACAGCCCCCTTCTCCCCCCAAAACCCTTAAGTAATTAAAGCACAGCCTCAAAAGATGAAAAAGATAGGGTAAACACAGATTTGAGAGGGTAATCAATGAAATGGTATAGAATTTCAATGAATTAAACTATATCGTTAAGAAATAAATCTTGATTTCGGGCTGAACGAACTTTCTTATGAAATTTAAAATTCTTCTGTCATTACATTTTTATCGGTAATAAGACCTGCTAGGAGATATCTTTAATAGATAGAGAACATATCCGTTCAGTTTAATATCCATAAAAGGAATAGAAGTCATTACAAATTGTAAATATTTTAATTCCTTGTGCAAGCAAAGAACACACACAGCTGAGTACCTTACCTACCAAAAAATTCAACTGGAGTCCCGTAACTCCACTCAGCGGCACTTAGAGTAGTCACCCACTTGATTACTAATTTAATCTCTCCGACAAACTGTAAATTTTTCGTGGCGTAGAATTGATAGAAACAGCACATTAATTGTGCCAACGGACACCTCTTACATACGAACAGTGTTAAATTCCCAGCAGAATGTTTAATCCATTAAGGATCGAACATCCTTCACCTTCTGACGTAAACCTCAGATTTGCACAATTGTTTCTCTAAATATGGAATTATTGAGTAGCTCAAGGTGGTGAAGTAGCTTCGAGATTTTATGCGTCACATTGTGGGAAGGATTAATATTAAGAGTAGAAACACTTGATTTTTCCACATAAATTTTATTTCACTTCCTAGGTTTCGATTACAAAGACATCTTCAGGTGACTCTGATGATGACTTTGTAGTCGAAACCTATGTCTTGAAATAAAATTTATTTTGAAAAAACTAAGTGCTTCTTAGTTTAGCAGTCTAATAGCTTTATCACCACTTCGTCCATCTCCATTGTTTCGTCATTTTTACCCGGAACTAGAGAAGATAACGCGCGGCGCATTGTGGGGGATGAAAGAAAGGATGTCGTGAGGTGCATTCTTGGAGCTGTTAATCCCTCCCCTTCAGGGAGCATTAGCACTCGACGCTAAGGTGATTGGACCGCTGTCCTTGAACAAGGGTTTTTCCTATTAATCATACGCAGCCAATTAGCTGCATTCTTCTCTTGTGGGAACCTCGTGCTTGTACGATGGGCTTTCGAAGCATCATGAACTTGCAGTGTGTTGCGGATTACTCCGAATATAACTCTTATGCGTGGTGAACGTTCAGTTGGTTTTTGGTGCCTTTTGGAAGTGTCTCTAGAATTTATTTCGCGATGACGAAGGGTACCTAACTACGAATAAAAGTGCAGGTTTTGGAGCATTTTGAAGAGTTGTGCCAATTGTCAAGTCAAGTGTTGTCATTAGTCAAGTGAAATTAGTTGTGTATTTTGGTTTTGTACAAATTTCTGACTTGTTGAAGCAAAAGAGGAGGATTTATGAAATTGTTGACTGCAAATTGTAATGGCAATGTGAAAAAAAGTGCTTCCATCGGGGAATAAAATTGACTCTGTTCCTTTTGAGTGGTTTACTGAAGATAGAGAACATTATTGGCCTGTCTCCGGGTGCAACAAAAAGCACTGGCACTTGCTGCGACATTAGGAATAGAGATCTTAGCCTCAAAAGGGCGGTCAGAGAAATTTGAAATACTACACTACATCGTGCTCAAAGTCGTGTGCGGGGAGGCTGTAGAGGTGCGTTTAATGGTTTACGGAGTGGATTGACACACTACCTGGATTGCTACAAAACAGAGTCCAACTTCGACGCGGATGAAGCGATCGTTTTTTAGGGCGTAAACTAGCACAACCTTGACCCTAAAATCAGAAAGCTGCTCATGGAGGTAGACGTCGAAGTAGCGGTTAAAGGTGACTGCCAATTGTATAAAAATCTAATAGAAAGGCATAGGGAGAAGGTCCACTGTATTTATAATATCCTACTGTAAACACATGCATACCCTTCACGCCGCGGCCTAAAAGTTATTCAAAATCGTCCACCTGTTCAATTATAGCGCCGTTTACGCTCAATGTGCAATCATTTTTCCCAATCTTCTTATCAAACAATACTGCCTTAGTTTCGGACACATATACATTTCATTCTCGTTGCCTCACTAAAGCTATCCAGGGCCCCTTGCAGATCTGTTGAGGTCTTAGCCAGCGGTTATGAATCGTCAGCGTATAGGAGGACGGGTAAATTTAAATCTCTTATCACACCTTCATTGTGCATGCTTCTATCTCTCTCACTTACCTATCCATAAAAACATTGTACAGCCATAGTGACATTACGCATAATTTTATATATAACTTGCATTGTTTCAAACCAGTCACGCCAGTCAAACTACACTCGACACTTGCATTGCTCTTTTCTTGCCCGGCTTTTATAGTATTCAACAACTTCTTATTGACAATGTATTCTTCCAATACCTTCCATATCTTTTTTCTGTATACCCTTTCATACGTCTTCCCCAAATCAACAAATGCACAATACACTTTCTCACAATTAGGTACCTACTTGCTAAAGTGAAAAAAATGATTCACAAAACTAAACAAAGACTCTACGGTATTTCGTGTGCGTTTGACATTGTCTCAACGGAGAGAATGCATAGTGAGGAAGGCATTTACTTCGAAATTATCTACGTTATTTCATTAGCTGAACATGCGTAAAGGAAAAAGAGCACGAAAGGAACTATTAGTCCACATGAATTTATGTAGAGTACTGTTCAAAGTTATGTAGTTGCGACTGTCTCGAACAAAAAATTTTGTGGAATGAACTTGGCCTGATTTAGATTAATTTTGTTTTTCGTTTTTATTGAAATATGCCGTGATAATACTGCAATTAAAAATAGTTTTATTTGGGTGTTGGATGCAAAGCAATGCAATAGTACCTATCCTTAGAATGTGTATCACTAAATAAAATCATCGAAAATATAAAAGTTGATGCTACGTCTTCCCCGTCTCCGATACGTGATCGTGTCGAATTCATCTGTGAATGGCCAACAAAATCAATTGAAGTGTTTAAAATAATTAGCATATTACTGCATTGAATTAATTTTAAGGCCTTTAAGATGAAAATAATATAAGATTAAAATGAAATACCCTCGGAACCGCCAAACATTCGTTTACCTTTCCCGGGAAAATTAAGAAACCCATTTTTTTACAGTCTGAAAATTACGTCATCAGCTTCAATGGTTATTTTTCTTCAATCCCATTTCCCCCCCCCCTCCCATTTAACCCGAAGTGGGTAGTAATAATGAAAATATGTTGGGGAGAAAGAACCAGGGGAGCTTCCCGAGAGGCACAAACTCTTCACTACGCCACTGCTATGTCCTCTTCCAATTTAGAGGTTGAGTTCACTTAACCCAGTTACAGGATGTAGTCTGGACGTTATTCTGGGAGAAAGATTATTCTTTGCAATCAGGAGCCAAAAGTTACGGTGAAACCCCCTCCCCCGAAGTGTGATGCAACCTGTGCCATTTTGTGTAGTCCGTGGTTTGTTTGTTGTAAATTATTTATACTTTGCAGCATGATTCACGGGACACATGTATGGTATTCAAGATCTGAACGAAAGTCACTCCTCCCAAGAGAAGATTCTACGAGCAAAGATGACCAAATTAGACCTTTGACTATTGCCTGACCTATTGCCTGCATTCAATCCATGATGATGGCCCGGCGGTAATAGGTAACCAGAAATTGATTCGTTCAACCCAATCATATCCTCGAATTGGTCTTCGTATCGTGTTATCATTGTGAATTATTAATGAATAAAGTATTTTTACGCAATATAGTCAAATATTATTATTCTCTTGATAGAAAATTCTTTAAGCTGAGTTCTTTCTTTTTACTTTGCAGGATGAGGGGATTTTTAAATAAGAGAATAAAAATGAAGTTGAGTGTTTAAAAAAATTAAATAACATGGTTCATTTAAATATGGCAATAATTCAACAAGATTCGACGGTGGAGGTGTATAAATATTTGATAATCGATTTTTTTAATCGCTAACATATACGTACATTTTCGCAGTAAGCACAGTATTTTAATCCATCATTCAACAGGACTGAAGCGTGCTAAAATGATGAGGAATAAATTCTATAACTTAGTATTCCATTTTGAAAAGTTTTATTCATTTAAACGACGTCATTTTGGGGTCAAGGCCCATTTTCACTCTCTGTTCCTTCTGGTTATGCAACAAGTTTAACATGCAAACATTATGTTTTTATTGTACAATGCATCGAAAAAAGTTCTTGAAAAACTTGCCAAATTTCAACAAAACCGAGGGATTGCAGGGAGACGCGTCCCCTGGTTTCAAGTTGTGCGCCACCTGATTGATCTCAGCGGTGGAGGATGAATCAGGAAAAGAAAAAAAATAGAAAACGAAAGAAAGGGGAAGGGTGACCGTGCCTCCAGACGAAGTAAAATAATCTAAAGGGAGTGGGGCGAATTTGGAGGGCTGCCTCGGCTAGCCGTCGTGGCGAGTGGAAAGAGATTCACTCAGGGTGAGCGGGAGGGACGTCGTTTGAGAGAAAGAATTACCCTTTGGCACAACTTTCGCTTAACATTGTTTTATTGCCTCTCGGGCTTTCAAATAACACTTGGGTGCATAAAAATTGCACATATGAAAAATAATAGTTTTAACACCTTCGTTTTACATTATAGCTAATGTTCGACTGTCCCAAATAGTACCAATTGACGAATTACTGATCATTACCAAAAAAAATACAAAAAGAAGTTTTCTCATTCATTCGACCTTTGCACGTACACATGGGAATTTCTCCAAATACACATAAGTACGATTGGGGTGGGGGGACAAGCGAACTGAAATGATACGATTGGATCGACACGGTCACTATCTTTTCTTCTTATCACACCTCAGGGAAAGAGGGGATTGATGTGGGATTGTGGCAAATGTACTTCACTAATGATGGGCGTCTAAGGCGCCGGGCGACAAAGCTTCGCAGTCAGGTGAGACGTGTGCCGTTTTCTTTCACGGGACAGTTTGGTGGCTGGTCCGGGACGTGCCTTCAGATTCGGATGCAGCGGAAAACGCGATGGCTTCTTTGCAGCGTTTCTGTTTTCTTTCACCAATCTCCTTAATATAACAGACCCTTCTGCCCAATCGCGTCCATTCCTCTGCTTACTTCTTCCGGAATCATTCTTTAGACATGGCACTCCCACCTTGGATACCACGTCCTGCCCCCACACTTTGGTTACCACGTTCTCAGCTCGGCCCCACATTCTCTCAGCCCCCACTTTGGATATCGACACCCTTTTATATGGTTCGCCCATGGGGAGGGGGGGGAATAAAAAAGGAATCACCGAGCAATCAGGAGGGACACACAAAATAATGCGGTATGCGATGCAATAAATACTGATATGGACATAAAATGATTATTATGATATATTATGTATTTGTAATATAACTTAAATAAGGAGGATTCTTCTGGAATTTCACTATTAACGAGCTCAGGATTTGAACTTTAAATCTCTGCTGATTGATATCGCAAACCGCGTTGTCGATCGGTGGGAAAAACAATTTTGTTTGAGTCGTATATGCCTTAACCTTTTACCCAAGTCTTGTTTGCCTGTTCCATTATCTTTTAAGGTCGACTTCTATTTTTTGTAAGGATTTAAATCACTGTTTCCATGTAATTTTTCATTAATGATGTTGATCCAAAATCTTCCATTTTCTCATCTTTTGTTCATTTAGTATATTTAGTCCCTCCCTAGCGACTGTCAGGGTGGTGCATGCTGTAAGGAAAGAAATGGCAAGTATGTAAGAAAAGTTGTACTAACAGGCGACAAAATTGCCATTAAACATGCATTGAGGGTATAGTTGGGGTGAATTCACATTATTATTAATGAAATAGTAAATATAATTATTTTTACTTTACATATTGCCATAGAGTAAAGACCCTATAGAGTGCTCACTGCCTCTACCAAAAACGCTATATAAATTGACGTAGTTCCGCACTTCCTCAACTCGG
>LYUA01000221.1:493170-514118 GCA_002093875.1 Calopteryx splendens | reverse complement strand
GTTCCTTTCCCTGTACTGCCTGATTTCCCAGGATGACCTGGTACCCGAAAAATGGTACACATCTTGGTTGAAGCTGAGGGTGCCAAGAGGCATCGCCGGGAATGGAACCCCGGCCCTCCGATTAGTAGCTCAGCGCTCTACCCAATGGACTTCCGCGCCCCTTATAATATTATATGTTTCTTTACTGAAAGTAATTCGAGGTTACTCATTGCTACTGTCTTGACGTAATGATAATTGAACGTAATTACCTACCTGCATTATTCCATTTTAGATTATAACCTCACTGGTAATCTAAATCGCTAATGGTCATTACTAAATATTAGAGAATAATATCAATTATAAGTAGTAAGCTAGGAAAATGTTCCTAGTTAAGAAAATTTGGTTCTGCAGAAATGGATTTTATCTTTTATTGTCATGAAAACATAACGAAACACAAGGGAATAAGTTTCGTGACACACAGACATATTTTATAAGAGTTTAACGATGGCATGACAAAGAAAGAGGCAAGGGAAAAAAGGAAAATTATATTCTAAGTTCTGCAGGGAATTGGTTTTTCACAGAGGATACAACTCGGCATATTTTTCCACCAGGATTTTCCCTGATGAAAATGGATCTAACGGAAACAGTAAATTGCCTTGGAATTTCTACATTTTTTTCAGCTAGAGGGCTCAGCAAGTGGAAGAAATTTTTTATTGGTCGCCGAAACACGAATATTTCGTTTTATTAATAATTCTTCAATGCATAGTACCTACTTTAATTTTTTTTATTGAATACTATATCGATGTTGTAGGAGGTAGTGCAGTTCCCTCCCTACAGTTCCGATTGATATGCCATTTTCAATACAATTCAGTGAAAATATGTGTAACTGGCACACAAGAAGTACTTATGCATGGCGAACAAAGTTCACCTTTATTCCCCTTGTCTTCAATTTGTGCCTCGTATGAGACAAAAATCCATCGGTTCATCTTTCACCTCTCTCCCCTTTAGTGTTACCCCACCTATGAAGGATACAGAAAGCCAAGGCCTGGAGCAATTATGGTTCATTATCCAAAGTGGGTGGGGAACATTTTTAACGTCCTCAAACTGTGGCTTGTCTCGAAGAGCGTCATCATCGGCTGCATACGCTCCTTCCATTCTACGCATCCTTGGAGAAAGTGGAAGAAAAGGAGGAAGAGTGGAAAATTATCTTCGAAATCAACTGTGTTGGGCGAATATAAGTTATTTTATTGAACGTAATAATTTAAGAAATTATATGATGCTCAACTGCCTGCATTCAGTGACGGATTAAGCCATCGGAGCGTCTGATTTTGAGGCTCCCCTCAAATTGTTAGGCAGATATGTTCGTGGCGCATGAGACTTTACCTCATATGAAATAAATATATTTGAACACGAAATAATGTGACTTTATCATAATTAGTTTTTGAAAGCCCCTAAACTATCACTACTCTTTGATTGCAATTAGTTTTCAATTTTACACTGTGGAAAAATTATTCCATCGTGTTGAAGACACCTGAACACGAGAAAGAGCCGTATGGAATTTATTTACCTTAGTTTTCATAACAATTAATTCTCGGCAGTAAAAATTATTGACGCTCAATAGGAAAATATCCACTAGTGTTTGAAAAAGTAGTATATTCAGCATTCGTAATCATCAGAAAGTTTAGTGGGGACAATAATATTCAAGTGCAGTCCGTTTCCAACATCCCGCGCCGGGTTTTCTTCCTAACTTCATTTACTTTAAATCCCTGCCTTTCCCAGATCATTTTTCAGTTCCAAATGGCACCATTTCCCTCATTCGGCGTGCCTCCTTGGTCCATAATATCTCAAGCCCAGGGTAAAGAATTTAAATGACAAGATAATTACTTATGCTTTTTAGATAAATCACATCTTACACGAGTACCCATGGCTGAAGCGAGACTCGAACCCGCGACTTTTGGGTTAGCACGCGAGTTGTTACCTACGAGTATACCTACTCGTATATTGGCCAACACGTTCCTCAAAACATAGACAACTTAAACTTTAGCTGAAGGCAAAATATATTTTATGTGCCATAGTATTACGTGAATAGCGAAAGCACAAGCCGTGGTAAATACCAACGTAGAAAATACTGAGAAAGAAGATGAAAACGATATTTTATATGGTTTGAAAGAGAGAGAATAAATATAAAACATACTATTCAACAGAACAACTTTTACTGCTGGTACGACAGTTGGAACACAATATGTCAAAACAAACCAATGAGAATATAAAGAATGGTTGTTGAGTAACAAGCAGCTCAATTAGTCAAAACAGCAAACTGCTGCACATTGTATACACGTATATTTTTATTTATCTCGTATTTACCTAAACCGAATGTTTTAATCCTTATACCCGACGATGCCATACAACGGTGAAACGCATCGTAGCAGTAGTAAAAATTGTCCTTTGGAGGACTACGATTTATATTTATTTGAAAATGAATGTTGTAAACTTCCAAAAAGTGAAGTCGGGTGAAGGAAAAGGTCCTTCTAAGTTAAAGAATTCTATCATAAATTGGTAAAACTGTTGCATTTATATTACAAGTATGAATTATAATGTGACTTATTTTTATTTTGACCACGAAGGCTTGGATTTTTCTTAGTTTATCTGCCTTTTCTCTGGATTTAACTTCTGTTGAAAAAAGTATCTTCAACTAATTTTTTTATTTTGCTCTCCGTGCAAAGGTTCTGGTAAGATTACATTTCAGGATACAAATCATTGCATCCTTCTATGATTTGCAACAAAATCGGTTGAATTCATAGGGCACGTGCGCTTCATATCAATTCGGATTCCCGTTATTTGCAAAAAAAACTTAGACTGTTTGATGGGTGACAGTGGAAGTCTTGGCGAATGGAAAAATTATTTTTCTCTGCCATCACATTTCCATCCACGCCGTTTCTCGGAAATTTAACTTCCCTCCAAATGCTCACCGAAATTAGTCGTACGCCGAGAATACTTTTTGTCCAACCAGTGCTAATGTAAAATTCCCTAAAAATTCAAATCCGAAGGAATTCAGTGGAATAGAAGGATGAATTACACGAAGTAAGCTTATAAAATATACTCGTTATTCATTAATTGCATGAACAAATTGGGATTTTACGTACCGCATCTCCAACCCGCGTCCCTAAAATATGCTAAGTCTCAAAGACAGATACCCAGCCTTGTCCGGCATTAATCTCTTCGGAACCTGGTACACACAACTGCTATGCACATTCAAAGATTTTGGTTCAGACCCATTTAAGGAGCCCCTTTAAAAGTTCCTCCAGCTTTTCGCCGAATCCATTGTAATAGAATTAATTGCGAAAGGTTCATCTATCAAACACATTTTCCAACTGATTCATTCTCTCATTGTTACTAAATAAGATCTGACATTTGTTTCACTACGACCGCAGGAGGTCTCTTGGTATAAATAGTTATAACTGGAAGCCACTGACTGCCGATGTAATTTTTGCTGTTAATGCTAGGTAGTTATTAGGCGTGAGTGGGATTTTGGTAGATGAGCTGATTGGAGAGAAACTCAGCGTAGGCACTAGCTTGGCTTTAACAACAGACGCGAAAGGATTAATTTTAGAATCGAGACTCCGAAGGTTTTCGAAGGGCAACTGAAAGTGCTCTCCACGTGACATTCATATGGGGATCCCACTGAAGAGTTAACCAACGCCGGATTTCAATCCAGAACCCCTCATTCGTAGGAAGTAAGAACGCAAGCCACCGCACCAATCCATCGTCACCTAGGTCTCAGGAAAAGTGCGTAATTTAATGGCAAGAAGTCATTGTTACATATTACAATTTTCTATCGCAGTCAAAAAAAGTGACACAATGAGTTCAGATTTTGCAACAAAACATTTATAAAAAAATCCGTGCGTAATAAATGGAGCACTTTTTAAATTTCTCTTGGGCTATATTTCAAATATAACAAATTTGGCAGTGGATAAATCATTCGCCCAGTCCAAGAATTGAACCCGTTTTTTTTATTCTCGCATTTGTATGCACTCCAGTGGGGTGAATGCGGAAAAGTTACTGTTATTCACATCTGTTTAAGCTTCTATGAGCACTTGAGTTCCATTCGGAGATTATTATTATAAATTTCGGAGATATTTATAAACCTTTTTTTAAAATCCTGATGCATAGTCCATTTTTCTCTTTTACGCATTTGTGTTGAAACATTTTCTATTGAAAAATCGATATTCTCAGGTTGACTGATTTAAAGAAAATTATTAACAACCGGGCAAGGAGTGGGAATCCTTGTCAAAACTGTTCTCTGCTGGTGCCGTCGCCAGAATTTGATAGACTGGACATCAAGATGCACGGCTAATATAACGTGCTCCACATTTTCCTCTCGAGTCAAAGTAAAATTCATTTTGAAACAATTTGATATGAATGGAGAACGACGAAGCCTTAAAGGTGTATTAAATTATTAAATATTGTCTTTTTTTCCAAACGGGACATTTTTGCCGTACACGCAAGGATTCTCTACCAGATGTTTTTTGGACGAAAATCGTTATAGGTTTCGAATTTTTCCTTCTTTATGTAGGAATATTTGTTTCGCTAATGGGCCATTTTGTTTGGAATGAATGGAATTCAAATTCAGTCCTTTATTTACTTTGCATAAATATTTTTCCTCAATTGATGGAGTGACCACTTAGAAACCATTCCTGATTTATTCTGTTCTTGGTTAAGAGGTTACAAGCCATCGAGCGATTTTTATAAATTCTACATGGTTAATTCTACATTCTGAGTCCATGTGGTAAACCGATTGGGTATGCTTTGGATGGCCTTGGATTTGGACCCAAGTGATACCTCCAGCTTCACCCAAACAGAGTCATTTTCATGCTACCACATTTTCCTGGTAAAGGAAGAAATGAATTGCCCCCTCTCTAACCTCATGAGTTTATTTCTCTCTCTGTAGACCTTAATTCGGAGTGAGCTCTATCCTCACCATTCAAATATACGTCATTATTGGTTACGGGTGTTTAGTTATTAAATTTAGTTTGATAACTTTTGTTCTGGTCGGTTGATAAGAATATTTTTTGTGTGGAATTAGAAATTTTAATTTTAGCATTACTATTACATACAGATTTGCTTTTGAACCTGCATTTAATTTTCTCGTCTCTTCAATTCAATCTCTCGTATCAATTCCTAAACCAAGTTGCAGCAATGAACTCCGCGGGGAGTGAAATTTGAATAGGTAACCTTTTAGTTCTGTTTTTAATTTATAATCAGCGTGTTGGTAGACCTACAGAAAGTACTTTAATCCACTTAAAAGAGCTTGTGAACCACTGTATCGTTATTAACCGCAATTTTCAAAATAAAGCATTTGCACATTGTTTTATCGTAAATAGTCTTACCTCTACGTACATTCAATTCTGAGATATGCTATCATTTTGTAATCCGTAACGCCTCCAAATCTTCCCTTTCCCTGTTTCACGCTGTTGTCTTCTCCACAATGCTCCGATAAATCCTTTTCCTCAAGGCTGTATTTTATGAAAAAAAAGTCATCATCACCTACTGCCAAACCAACTATAGTTCCTCTGCAATCCTTGGATATCACAATTTACTTCGTGACTCAAAGTGTCCCTTGCAGCCCAAAAGCAGCTTAGGAATCACTCGTTGTTGGTTTAAATTCAGATTCAAGTTCAATACCTCTTGAATCACTATCCCTATATTCTAATCCTCCGTCTGAGAAATTGGAACGGCCAGAATCTGAAATGATAACCTCTTTTTCCTTCCTCCGCGGTAGCATCATTCCTCAAAGAAGCTATGGTTAGAACTGAGCCGGATTGCATTTTTTCTTTTTTTAGGGATCTGCTTCATCTTCCTACAATGAGAGCATTAGCTAGCGAGGATGAGCACTCGACACGGAACATCCGCTTGAGCCACGGAAGTTATCATCCGGCAATCCAAGGCAAGAAGTATCTGTTGTTTTCCTCCGCTTCCAATGAAATGATGCTAACATATTGACCCAAGAAACCTTCCCTCTCCACATCACGTCAATAAAATCCTTATCCACGCTATCCGAAGACGTGGTCTGAGACAGGCATTGTGAAGGTCAGGCATTATGAACGATTTTTCTTCCTTTTTCAAAGGTCTTCTTCTTAATCTCTTTTGAAAAATTGGAGATCAAGATGAGGGGGATGCATGCGTTAGCAAAAAACATTTTCAAAATGAAACGATCGCTTATGAGGTACAAAAGATTGCCCTTGATGAGCCAGGGAAGTCGGTCGTTGACAGCCGTCTTAGAAGAAATAGGGCCTCACGGTAGGAGACTGACGCAGAAAAATATTTCTGGAAATGATTGGAGTTATTGGCGTGAACGCTGTAAAACTCCCACAGCCTTTGTGATTGAGGGCTAAGCACTGCGACACATTTCTTGCGCTAATTTTTTATGGATATTGATAATTCCAAATATTACTCCTAGTAACTCAAGTCAGTTTCTATGGAATAATTCTCTGAGTGAGTATAATAATAGAGTAAATATTATTGTAAATAAATGATAATAAACAATTGTATTCATAATTAATGACTCAAGCATTAGGCGAAAGGAGTAATTTTCATTACATACATTTTTCATCTTTCGTCTCCTTGCGTTTCTTCGGTATATAGTTTTTGCATCAAGCTTATTTAACTAGACCCAACGGGGCTCAAATTAAGAATGACCTAAGTCCATGATGGGGAAGCTAGTTTTATGCTGTGATGGGAAACCACTCGCATGGTTTTAGCTCTTCATTCGCATTGCTAGTACATGATGGATCCCCATTGACGTAGTTATTAAAAGTATAACGGTAAAACCTTGCGGGTTTCCCGACCTAGTCATCGTGGCATTTTCCTCCTTGTATATGTTGAAGCCATTTGCACAGAAGGTTTCTAACAGTTTAGTTCATCTACTCGTTTTCTCGGATGCCCCTTTTAACTAGATAAATAGGAATACTTTATTCATTTATGTATTATCTTTTTGTTCACTTAAGAACTCTAGAGGCTTTGATATTCGTTATGACGGCATGCGCAAATAATGACGAAATAAAGACAAACGAGCATTTTTCGTCCGCGTCTCTGCCAAGGATTCTTTTTTTCGCAATTAGTGTAAACAGATCAACTGTCCCAATTATAGTTTAGCATTAAAATCAATGACGCCCGTCACCACCGTTGGTTGTGAATTTACAGTTTGACGTCTTGACTTTTTTATTTTATATTTATATAATTAAATGCATTAGGATTTATGTTATCTGTTTTTAACTTAGTTTTATAAAGTATTCAGGATCATAAACTATGAATGAATTTATCCGCATTCTATTATCATTATGTATCAGTCGAGGTATTTCATTCTAATAATTCCCTTAATTACGCTTTATTAATTGGATATATTTTGCATCGGGTAAAAAAACTTGTCTTCCATCGACCTTATTATGTACTTCATTAGACTACTATACTATACGAATTGTCTAGTTATGAGTGTGTGATGTGTCTAGTTATGAGTGTGTATGAGTCTAGCTATCTGGGAATGAAATGACTTATTTCCCTTGCTTCAACCGAGCAGATTAAGTAAAATGGAAGGTATTCCTATTATTATTTTAAATATTCAACAATCGATAGTCATTATAGTAAGGCGACATGACACCATCATTCAGAAAATATGAATTATCATTGATGTGTTTGAAGCATGAACGATGTTCGATCAAAATGTAGATAAAATTGACCAATGACGCATTAGTGGAAATATTAATCTATCGAGCTTCCTTGCTGTGTGGCTAGTTTAACTTTATTTTAACATTTCGACGGTTGATTTTTAATACAGTTAATGCTGCTTACTTCTCGGTTAACTACTCGGCTATCTTTGACTAACTTCAGTGGTGTTCTTTCACTTTTAAACTGTTAAATGTTACTTGAAAGCTACGCAATGAAATACATTGCTAATATTTATTCTTGATTAATTACATTCAATCCACCTGGTAAAATAATTTATTTTTGCTGAATTTTACTTCCTAATTTCATCACATGTCGCTTTGTAAACTTTATGCATCGACCATTGGAATGATTCATGGGAGGAATGAATTTCATATTCTAGTGATGGAGGTTTCTCATCTACTTTCTGATTATTCCAATATATTTTTTTCTCTCAGTCAGTAACTGTAATGAAGTACAGTCTGATTGGGTCACGACGGAAATTCAGCATAATTTTGCTGAAATGAATATTTTAGGCTCTAATAATCCCTAATCCTCATATTACAGTGTATTTATCCGTAATGAGTTATTTTTGTTTTTTTTTTTAATTGATTGAAAAGTATCATCATTTGCAACAAGCACAGCCCCCGGCCAGTGATGAGTGGTTTAGAATTGTTTCCCTAATAAACGCCTTAAGGGAACGAAAATACAAATGCTCTTGACATTTTTGATCTCCTCCTGCGCTTTGATTTAGCGCTACGGAGTGTGCATTTGATTAATCTTTGACTCCATCTCTCAGAAGATAAAGTGGACTTGTAGGTAAAATGTCTGTTTGATTAATAGGTAATCCATTTTCTGTTGCTGTGGGGAAGATTACCGAAGGGCGTACTGATAGAGGATCGGCGCGGCTCTGAGTTTGATGGCGTGAGTATAAGGATAACCCCTGTCCTGATTTAAAAAAAAAAACTCTTCTTTCCGAGTTTTCCCCCAAAGAAATACTGCAAAGACCTGGAGTGTGTTGCGTGTTGCGACAACTGTGTGGGAAGTTGAATACGTTGGGCATGGAAAGTTTGGAGAAGGGTTTGAGGCAAGGGATTTTGATGAGTTCCGTGCCAGTCACGCGCGTAGAACGACCGCCCTCTTGAATTTCTGCGGAACTGCAAGCTAGGGCGGGGGTTGTTGTGGGCGAGGGTTGGTGGGGGGTGGGGTCAGAGGGTTATTGTGGCGTACCAGGCGCTGATGGGAACCAAATAAATCGTTTCGTCTTTCCCCACTTCTCCATTATTCATTTTTTACAGACATAAATTCGCACGTTACGTAGGGATGATGAAGGCAGAGGTAATGGGACTTTGCTCTCGGACATTGAAAATGCACAATTGCTATGCATTCTAGTTTCAAACTTAATTTCGCTTTTAATAGTCGACTGTGGTCATGCAAAGTTCTTACAGAAATAATGGAAGGCTCTTCGTTTGGTCTTAAAGCTTGATAACATTTACGCACCTCACTAATGCCACTTGATAACATTTAGACCCATCTACCTACGATAAAAAAAACCCATTGAAATTTAGCTAATTTTCCGATGCACAGACTTCATGTGGCAAATTATTTGAGAGAAGGCGGCCAGCAGATGTCGTCTTTGTCACTCAATTTTCATGGCGGCGTGAATTCTCGCTCATGTAACTTGGAAATCAAGTCAGAGGGACAAGGCATTTGGTTGACATATAGCGGAACAGAGAAGTCGCCATTTTGACGAATCTGCACTCATAAAAGTCATTCACGAGAACTGTCGAGGCACAATTTATAATGCGCCAATTGCTGGTTACATACGCATGCTGATTTTATACGTATGTTAACTTTGGCATTAAAATTCAGGTTTTGTATACTCCAAAGACGAAACTCACTTAGTGCCCAACTAACCCTAGTAACCCGTTGGCAGAATAATATCAGGAAAACAGGATATGAAAGTCCCCGCTGTTATTCAAACTCGCGACCTCTGGAGGTTTTTTGAAAACCTCCAGAGGTCAGAGACGAGAAAAACTCTTGTTTTAAACCGTCCAAGTACTTTTATTGATTGTACTTTTATGTTTTACATCATCTTATACGCCATTTTTCTCCTTAATTTAATAGAAATGTGACATCTTGTTAGTAAGATAAATATGCGTGCAATTATTAATGCTTACTTATTTTCGGCTGAAATTGTACGCTGACTGATACAGTAGCAATACTTTGCTGAGCGTTCTTATGCCACTTTTGAAAGTGTAATGTAACATAAAATATACGTTTTCTCATATATTTTACCTCAATATAATTGTAACTTGATCGCAGGTAGACCATTATAGCAGGAAACCCATCTTGGGTTCAAAATAAAAACATCATCTTTACCTGTTACTTGGAACATATAGGAGATTATTTTAGCGCCAAAGTGTAGTCTGTAATGTTTCGCATTTCTTCTAGTAACACTATTTCAAAAATAACAAAGAATGTGAACCGGTATAGGTTCAACTATTAGGGTTGAGCCACGCGCATTAAAATCTGCCGAGGCTTATGGTTGCAAACATTAATTATTCACGAAATCAGGTTCTCCTTATCAAAGCGTTTAATTCTTCAAAATATTTCAGAGACTATCTACCTTTGTTTTTCAAGGCCAGCATTTATTTACTATACACATTCAGGTAGTTTTATGGTTTCCAGTGTGCTTACATTTACCTACGATAAAAAAAGAATTGAAATTTTGCTAAATGTTCGATGCACAGACTTCATATGCCAAATGACATGATAAAAGTCGGCCAACAATAATTGCCATCTTTATCGCTCAATTTTAATGGCGGCGTGAATTCCGGCTTATGTAACTTGGAGACCAAATCAGAGAGGCGAGGCATACGGCGGAACGGAGAAGTCACCATTTTGAGGAATCTATACTCAGAAAAATTATATATAAATATTGAAATGCATAACTTAATTTTCCGAGAAGGTACAAATAAGTCGTCGTGGTTACCGAATTTAAACTTTAATTTTCCTACTTTCTTATTGGAAGGTGGATAATCCCTGGATAAATCATGGATTACGAACACAAATCGGTAAAAGCTTAATACCTCTTTAATTATCTATTTTTTCAATGCAATTACCTTGAAGCCGCATTGCCAGAGAAAATGAAGGATCGATTGATTGTATATACCACTGTATAAAAAAACTTTAATTTTCATGAATACATAATGGTATAGCTTTTTACGTATTAAAAAGAATTATGCGTTTTATGACAAAAAAGGTTACAAAGGTGCTGATTGCAGTTAGTGATCTTCTTTGAATTTTATGGTTACAATGGCAACCATAACTCATAAACTGAATTGCCAAAGGCATAAAATTGCACTGATAATTCTTATGATAAACTCGAAGGCTATTATAAAATATTTTATGATATTTTTTCTTTCATATTTTATCTCGCTCAGACTGGGAAACTTTAATACACGACGGTTAATGGGGTGTGAAAGATGAAAGAAATCGTTGGAATACTTTTAATTCCGTTTTGACGAAGGTACGAGAAACCAAGAAAGAGAGTATTTCATTTTATTAGTTATTGCTTGTTTCCGTAGAAATTCAATGGGTGTTTTTAATGGCGTAGCCTGATAAATGATTTCAGAATATATTTTATAATTTTTCACCAGGTCTTCATATTCATATCTGAGAATATCTTTCAGGACGAATAAATGTTGCTTATCTTCAGCTACAACAAATCAATAATTAGTTTGACGCCGCTCTCCGCTAAAGTCTGTTATCGGAAAACTTCTTTTTATCTTTCTTTTGCTTAAACGTCTGCCATTGTATACTCCTCGTATCTCACAACCTATTTCTCCCTCCTTTTTATTTATTCTCGTTAACATTTCTTTAGAAAACTGGCTTTAGCAAACCATCATGCCTCGGAATGTGCTCGATAAGGTAATCCCTTCTTTCAAGAAATGGTTTTTGACTCCTTTTTCTCCTGAAGTTCGTTAAGGCTCTTTACTTGGTTAACCGCCCTTCATCTTCATCAATTTCCTATAGCACCACACTTCCATTGCTTGCAATACCTTTCTCACTGCTGCTGTCTCCGTCCGTGCATCTCGTCTGCAGTGCTTCCGAATATACGTCTTGGGGAACCGTTGACTAATTTCGAGGCGTATACTTTTGTTCTGTGGTTGGATTTTTCAGATTTTCCGGTTTTCATATTCTTAGATATTGCTTTTTTCCATTCCTTATCCCGAAAACACTTTTTCTTAATACAACCTGTACATTACCCTTCTCTCAACTTAAGATTCTTATGTTCTTCCAAAAAGGCATTACTCTGCTCCAGTGGATGTTACCAAATATTCTCTCAAATACACGAATGCGATGAGTGTTTGTTGGACTTTTCCCAACTTATTCTATGCATAAGACTTATGAGCTAAAATAGTTTCTCCTATTCCCTTGCTTTTATAAGATCCATATTGCAATTCCTCTATTTTTCGTTTCAGTATTTTATACCTACGTACCTAATTACTCTTATCAATATTCTCGATAGGTGTAATACGTCAGACTGGCGGCCTGAAATTTTTCACGCATTCCCTCTGTCTTCTTTTCGGGAATGGACGCTATTACGTCTTTTCATTGTCAGATAACAATGGCTGGTCGCAAGCTGATATCAGTTCATCTTCTATTTATCAGAGAACTTCTCTGTCAATAAATTATTGATAAGTGAATGCCCTTGAAATAGGAGAAATAAATAAAATCAGGCCTTTGGGGAAATTGACCCCCCCCCTTACATCCGTACCGTCACCACTTACGTCACTGTCCTTTGGTACCCCCCGGTGGAAATTGAGAAAATGGCCTCCAATCACATTGATTTCTTAATAATTCCCATGCTCGGTTCCAAGGAGAGGGAAGATGGGATTGTTGTGCGGGTTCATACTTTCCACGCTATGAATCAGGGGATCGAATCCCGTGGGCTGCAGATTTCTTTGTGGTATTCCGATCTCTTTTGAAGTACCTGATGGAATTTGCTTTTCCCCAGTTTCCCATTAAAATGTGATCGCAGAGTAAAGGCCTAAGTCTCTACTCTACGGTATGACACGGTATAGAAATTGAGAATGTTCACTTCTTAAAATTCCGATGAGAACTTTTTCTACCTGAGGTATGGGTTGTAAAATTTTCTTCGAAAAATAAACAGTGCCGTTGAAAAATTAGAATCGTTTTATTTGGTTTTCAGGATGTATTTCCTGAAAACTGCATCTGTCAATCTCTCACTTTGCGTACGTTCACAGCTGAACTGGTCTTTAGGTGAGATCCCCAACTCAATTGCTCAACCCAAAGTCTTCGGTCATGACTCTCACCCCGCCCATTGGTGCTATCCCGATCTGAAATAAATTTTTCTTAGGTTTAGTTTACGCAGAAGGATTGCCTCAGTAGTATGCGCATCAATAATATGTACTACATAATTACACTTGCGTGATTTGCAATCCTGCACATCAGCCGTGCGGCAAGGGTTGCATTCACTTGGGGGTAAGCCAGAACCTTATTGAAGACGTGACGCCTGATCTTGAATAGCTGTTAGAAAACACCCATCCCTAAAATGGTCAAAATACGTTTGGCGATTGGAAATTCCAAATATTCTACGGACCGTTACGACGTTTTCGTGCGCACATGGTAAATAAGAAAAACATTCCAGGCTTGTGTACGTGTCTTGTGATTTTGAATTGTGCGTAACTTAAAAACCAGGAGACAGTATATCATGATTTTCTTTATCTTGATAAAGATAATAGGTCAAATCGTTTTTCATATCATAATCGGTTATCGATCATACGAATGATTTTATTCAAACTTCCTAGATATTCTATTACCTGTCGTTCTCTTCAGTCCTTCATAGTTCCTTGCCCTGGCGTACTCCATTACCTGCTTTTCATAATTCATCCTTGGCTTTCCTATGAAGTTCATCCCTTTTATGATTCTTTATATAATGGTCTTCACAAGACCAATGTGACCTATACGGGGTTCAATTATTTTTCCTCATTTCCCTCCTTTTATTTCTATCTTCACCTACATTTCAAGACCCTCTCCGTTGGTTACTCGGTCTAATTTACGCTTTTCTATTTTTCTACAGAGAGGTTGAGTTATTTACCGTCAGCGGTTGCTTCTTCTGATACGTAGAAAAACCTTCTATTGGACTTGTCTGATTTGTATTTTCTAATAAAAACTCTTCTCATGATTTTCTCAAAAATCTTTCTTCCCTTATCTTAATTTCAAAAGTCATTATTTATCTCTTTTTGCATAGAGCATAGTATCCTCACAAAGTATTTGTTTTTCTTTTTTACAAGTATAACTACGTCGCTCGATGGCCACAATAATGTTATCCTTCTCTATCTATCCTCACGTCGCTTATTGCGTTTTCGTTTATCTCGTTCATTACTTTCTCAATATAAATATCAAAGATTAAGGGTGATCGTGAGCATCATTGCCTCGCTTCTTTCTTTTATTTCCTTCTCTACTTTATCTAGTGCGTGTATCAAAAATTTTTTCGTGATTAATTAAAATTTACTACGGATATGGATTAAGCTCCTACGAAGCAAAAGATCCAATCCACGTTATCAAAAACTTTCTCCGGTTCCACAAGGAGCAATTGGAGGATGGTTGATCTTTCTATTCTCCACGGTATACCTTAGAGCGAGAATTCCTTATTTCGAGTCCCTCTGCTTTTTATGAATCGGGATCGATTTCGCTTCCATGCCCTTCCATTTTCCGCTCACTTCAATGCCCTGGCTATGTCCTTGAATAACTCCATCTAAAATCCAAGACGCGCGATTTTCCGGATACCAGAACATCATGGGAAACCGCAGGTGGGGCAGGGAAAGGAATTGACGCACCCCTATCCTCAGATGTGTGGATTTCACACGCCTAGGGGTTTTAATTTGATCGACCAATTTCTATTTTCCGATCGGACTACCGATATTAAAATTAGAAATTTAGTCGCCAGAACCAATATAGTACTCTGGGACCTTTTACTCGTGATACTATCAACTTAAGGGTGACCCATACCAAATCCAATTATTTCCCGTTGCCCGTCTCTTTACGCTCGTGTCCAACCGCTCTGTCCAATTGCATCGCTATATTGCGAACTATACATGCAGATGTAGAAACCTATGAGGGGCTTAAGTAGGATGTTCAGTCATTTCCATTGCCGCACTGGCGTGTTGGGAAGACGGCCCGAAATGTCGACATTTTGGGTGGAGAATCATGTGGAAGGAGGAGGTACTCTCTCAAGGGGGAAGATGTATCGGAAACCTCAGAGCCTTTTTTTCGCTAATCGGACGCCGAAATAGTATTTTTAAATTCTATTCAGTTCACCATTATTGAGAAAGTAAAATAATATCACGAATCCCGCCATCCTGGACGATTTTTCATAACCCTATGAAGACTGGCCTTGTTAACTCGGTGGGAAAGTTTCTTGACTAACCCGAAGGTAGTGAGTTCAAATCCCATCATATATATTTTGCTAGTTAAAAAAAGGGTTTTCTGAAGTTGCCAGCACAATGCCAACTAATCATATTGCTGCGGCCGAATCAATCGTAATTATAAAGGGATTGAATAACCCTTTCAAATTCTTCTTCGAAGATGTGGATATTATTCAAATAGTAGATTAAAATACAATCCTAGTTTTAATAATGCAAATTGAAGCCTATTTATTTTCGCTATGGAACTAAATACGATTATGAAGTTCACTCCTCGCTGTTTTGGGTGTGAATCTCTCATAAAAAGCAGAGTTCGCCTTTTGTTGAGGTTACTCCTTGGTCATTCATTTCGCAAGCTATAATTCACTTTTGCCAGTGGGGTTACCTCGAATTTTTTATCCCCGATAGGAAAACACGCCAAAGTTATGGGTAGGTTAATACATTTTTGTCTGTGTATCTGTGACAGGAGGAAGTAAATAACTATTTTTTTCCGGTGAGCATTTAATTAATTACGGCAGATATGATATTAGCGTGATTTTACGAGGGTGGAAATTTTACGACGCCGTAAAAAGAAACGGAACGCTGAACGTCATTCATCTGTTCGACTGCGGGATGATTCAATAAAAAAATTTGAGTTAGTCCAATTTATTGCCTACATAGCGTTCAAACTCTGCTCATGTATTTAAGTTTTTTTTCTGAAAACAAAACCAATTTACTGCTCACGAATATCTCCTAGGGTGCTAAACATAATATCTCCATCCTGTGATATGTAAGGTAACGCAGAAATATTGTCTCGGACAACATTTGTTATTTTGTGCTTTATTATCAAATCTTTATTTTTTGTTATTACCCATGTCTGGATTAGTTGGTGATATGGAAATAGTAATTACAAGATTATCAACCTTCTAATACCATTCATTTATAGTGACGATAATTTATTCGCGCCATGGTAACATTTGTCCTTTCAAGGTTTTGCGAGGAGAAATAACCAAAATTGGCATTCTTTTCTCCTGTGGAGACTAATACATAGGTCAAGGAAAGTACATAGGTCAAGGAAAGTTTAGTTGACTCCTACATTCTTTTTATTTCACAGAAAGCGTAGGCATTTTTTATTTTGTTGTAAGTAATAGTACGTATTTAGAGTTGTGTAAAATAATTAATTTTTATGAAATGGTCCGGGATGATTTTAGTGTGGAGGCAGATGTATTTAGTCCTAGGTAGCCTAGAAATATCTAAATAATTAAATAGGTGGGTTATGATATAAAGGAGTTGCTAGATTATCACGTGAGCAGTGCTATGTTCAATACCTAAATTTTGCGTTTTTAATATCTGAACCCTCTGAGCCTCTTAAATTTACGATTTAGCTTCTTAGTGTGGCTATAATCTCGATGAATTTCCTATAAAATGAAAATGTATGTAAGTTTCCCACGGTATCTTTTTGCGAGTATATTTTCGGATGACGCCAGCCTTAAAAATTACAAATGAAAATTTATGATTGCAATTGAATGCTTGTTTTAATTCCTATATTAAAAAATAATGAGTTTTGGGATATGAAAATGTAGGAAATCTTACTTTTCCCATCATCTTGCTTCCACATTTTCAATTATCATTCTCATTTCTATGGATATTCTGTCTGCAATTAACCTTTGTGAGAAGTGAAGTTGAAAATAAGACGATACCGCAATCCCTACTTCCAGGGATTCCTTCGTATGTAAGTCGATTCCCATTGGTTTACAGGGTGGGGCAGGAAGATAATGGTAAAGAGCAGAAAAAAGGTGTTTCGCCTAATTTCTTCGTAAAATAGCCAGATTAACCACAAGCGACAAAGAAATATTTTTATAGCTGGAGTACATATTATAATACTATTAATATATCATGTCATTATTAATAATAATAAAGTATTATTTTTATTGATGAATTGAAGTCTCGGTATTAATTTTTACCCTCATGCAGTGAAATGAAAACCTTGCGAATTTTAGCCTAGCATCAAATAATACTTACACCCAAGCTAACTCAAGACATCAAAAGACTTAATTTGAAGCAAGGAAAATCCAAAATCCCAATTTGTTTTTTTTATCTTTTGGAATATTTTTATTTTTACTTCTGGATTTGTTTTTTTACTATTTTTTATTTTTAAAGTAAAAAATGAAATCACAGATAACATTTCCGATTTGTATAAGTTATTTGTCATTCAAAAATTGTGGTAAAATCTTTTGAATGAAAACATGTTTGTTATTATATTAATTCTGAGAAAAGACGGGTTCAAACAAATAAGCAAAACAAAAGAATTATAAGACAACACACTTGAATTTTACGATAAAACACATTGATTTAAATGGGTGTACGCTCCTATGAGTGGGAGAAATCACTGTTACCTATCGTGTATTGAACAAAGAACGCCAAAATAGAAAGTGAAAATCTATTCAATATACTTCACATTAGAGGAAGGTTGTATCATGTCTTATAATGACGGGGGTTGTATAAGTCTAAAGGAAAAAAATTATTTCAACGGTTTTTGCTTTATGAAACTACGCGGTAATTTTAAGTCGCTATTCAGATGTTAAATTGTGTAATCGATAGCTTCGTTGACATCCGCTATCCTTTCGCTACGCTGCTTCGAGTAAGCTGCCTCTCCTTCCACCCAATCCCGTTCATTCTATTCAGCTTCAGTCGGATGCTAGGGGTGGTTACGGAAGGTTGTTCAATGGTGACGAGCAAGTTCGCTACATAGTACTTAGCTAAAATGCCAGTGGCCTGTTGCTTACAAAGGATTCAAATTGGAACCAGTGAACATCACCGACCTTCAAAAGTTTGATCAATAAAATTACATACAATGGCAGAAATGAAAACAATTGCCACGAACGGAGATATCGCTTATCGATGCCGTCAGAATGGAGTAATTCAGCCTCTTCTAACAGGTAAGTCAACTTTTATTTCAAGTCTCGTGTGAGTGCTTGTTGTATACTAGCCTAGTTTTCAAATTCACTGGTGTACCACTGTTATTTACGATGCGCACGGCGCTTTTCTATTCGACATTCACAAGGTCGTTGATAAACCCGGCATGAGAAATTAATGAAACTGAGATTTCGAGAATATCTCCCATGCAATTCGCCATGGAGTTACAAGGTACACGTATACTCACTTATGCGTGTGTAAATATCTCTATGGATGAGTTTTTTTCTTTTATCATAATATCCATAACAAAGTTCTGTCATAGAAACCTTATGTAATCTTGTATTTAGATGCCATAAGACCTTTCTTACTCCAAATAACACCTGAATTTGAATCTAGCCTTCTCTTTCAAACGTTATAAGTTTTAAATCTAATGACCTCTATCAGTTCCTTCAAGCCTACTATTGCAGTTTACCGCATAAGATTTAGAAGCACAGCAAGAATATTTGTCTCTACTTAATTTCAGATCTGTATCAAATTACGATGGCCTATGCTTATTGGAAGTCTGGAAAAATAAATGATGTTGCCGTTTTTGACTTATTCTTCAGAAAAAATCCTTTCCAAGGAGAATTCACGATATTTGCAGGCCTTGAGGAATGCTTGAAATTCTTGCAGAAATTTCATTATTCTGACAGTGGTGAGTTAAAAATTGGCGCTTCAATGTTCTGTTTCACAAATTAAATGTTATGAATATAACAGTTAGTTTTTACACTTATAAGTCGACCAAAATTGCTTGATCATTTTAGATATTGAATACTTAAAGCAGACACTACCTCCTACTATTGAACAAGAGTTCTTTGAATTTCTTCGGCAATTGACAGCAAAAGAAGTCACTGTTTTTGCCATTGAAGAAGGCTCTGTAGTATTTCCTAGGTAAGTTTAAATCTATTTGCTCTATAATCTTTCTGTGTGCCTATACTAATGCCAAATATATTTGGTGCATTAAAGTAGTGATAAATAATTATGAATTAAAATATTGTTTTTGGATGTTTAGATTTTGTAAAGGTAGGGATTTTACTGTAGAGTTTATTAAACATATCTTTTATTGATGTTCATACAATAGTTCAATATGTGACATTGTATAGATCTCGTGTATCATATTAGCTCATGCTTCGAGAGTTTTTTCTAAGAACACAAGTTTCAGTTTAGTGGACATTTTAGTGCTGGTGTCTCATATATGACTAATATTATATCTGTCATAAAACAAAAATCAATCTAGATTAAATAGTCTCCGAATGTGGATCACAGACACCTCGGTTTATCACAATACTCTTGAAATAAACTTTCCTTAAAGGTCTGGAACAACTTTTTGTGGCAAAATAAGAAATTGCAATAGTTATAATTGATATGCTAATCACATCTCTTCCCTGCATTAAGACTACTTACTTTTTATGTGTATTAAAAAGTTTCCTAGTAAACCTTTTCCTTTGTCATTAGTTTTAGCTATGGTTGATACACAATGTAGTTGATTATGTAATGTGAGTAGCAATCATTTGTCACATAAATTTCTTTTTTTCAGAGTACCCTTGCTCAGGGTTGATGGTCCATTAATTATAGTGCAACTAATTGAGACTACTCTTTTGACACTTGTCAACTATGCCAGGTGAGTAAATAAAATTAGTTTTTCCAAAGCAACTTCTGTTAGTAATGTCACCCTAGATTTTATATTTTGATTCTTCATTTAAGAAATAAAAGGTTATAGCCTATATATGTATTTATGCACTTCTTGAATGAAACAACTTCTTGAAGTCAACCCCCAGTTATCCTTAACTGAGTTCATCCATGACAGTCAGCATAATATGTCCTGTGTGATGATTTTGCAAATGTGGTGTAAAATTGGATTTTCACTTCATTTTGAGCAACAACCTAGTTTTCTTATTCATAGTTTTTGAGCTAATTGTGAAGGTTATTAATTGGGATTTTACATTCTACTTAAAATATAGTAACCTGCATAATTTTAGAAAAATCAGTTCATTTGTCATTATGTATGTAAAATTCTTGTAATGTACAATTTTCTAGCCTAATTTTCATAAATATAACTGTACGGACAATACATTATTTGAATATATTTTTTATTCAATTTAATATTTTAAATAATACTTTTTGATTTACCCCATTAGCACAAAGCTCTTCTCCCTTTAAGTATTGTTTACCTTTGTTGATTCCTCCTGCTTTGATATCATTTTTCACTCCAAATAAATCTTACTCGATAGCTTGATGGCTACTAACGCAGCTCGTTACCGAATGGCTGCTGGAAAGAATATAAAATTATTGGAATTTGGTCTTCGTAGAGCACAAGGACCAGATGGAGGTCTTTCAGCATCCAAGTACTGCTATGTTGGTGAGTGCTAATAAAACTTTTAGGTAATCAATGTTGCATAGTTCTCTAGAATTGTGTATGAAATAATTTATTCTTGCTTCTCGTTGCTCAACTGCTCTAAAAGTTGTAATGATATCATTGAAAATTCCGCATCAATCCTATCGTATTCTCTCCACCAGCTAACCATTAGTGCTCTTACCTTGTATATGTACTTAATTTAATGCACTTTCCTTGTAAAAAGTTACATTATATCAGGGACATATTCCTTAAAGATATACTCAAGCAAGTAACTTAATTAAGATCTACCTATAAGAATGCAACAGACTCTGCTGAACATTTCCATGAACAAAAACAACTTTTAAAAAATCTTCTAATCAACATGATCAGGTTTAAGGATTTAATTCATATCCGTCACGATACTGGTATTGCTGAAAGACCATGCTAAAAGATTCACCTCCAAGTGTTAATTTACAACATGGCTTACAAGAGTTAGTAAAGGCCCGTTTACACGGGGCATTTATTGCTGCAATAATTGCACGAACGAT
>LYUA01000221.1:466209-482912 GCA_002093875.1 Calopteryx splendens | reverse complement strand
GGAAGTAATGGAGATGCTGACCCGGTGTGAAACCCGAGAGAACTTCACCCGAGAATAAGGCAGGCTGGGAGAGGTAAAAAAAGCCAGTTCTGTAGAATTTCCGAACAAACCGCAAAATTACCCTTTCATTCTCGGCCGTTTCGAGGGTGTCGACTTTATTGTATAAGGCCTATTTAATTAAGTTCATATTTTATTAATTGCATTTATTCACCATTAGTTTCATTCCATAAAATATTTATATTTTATAATTGTAGAAATGCGTTTAAGCATAAAAGGTTGAAACTACTGTAAGATATATGGATTTATAGACTACAATAAGTCCCCTTCTGAAGACACGCCATCTTTTTACTACCATTCAGACGCGCTCATTATACTCCTAGTTATCTTTTTATTTCTTGATTTACTTTTTTCTGTTGGAATACGAATTAAAATCCCAATAAAGGGAAATACTTTTATCAATCATAAATTAACTCTCCCATGGATCAAGTCTGGATTCGCCCTCGCCGATTGTAAGTTTGTATTCTATCTTTCTTAGCTAATGTATTTATTTTAAGAATATATATTTTGCAAAAATCACAGACATCACCGAAACGGGAATATTATTACTGTGTAGGGTACGTTACTTGTTACATCCGCAACATCGGAGGTAGTGTGGGTAGCTTCATATGTATGACAGCTACGCAGGTATAATTAGATTATTAATGTAAAACATCTTCTTTTACCATATTATGACCATTCGGTCGTGTATGAAATTTCGAGTTCTTGCTCTGCTCTGAAAGTGGATAGTGTGGGAACGGTCGAGAAGATGAAATATTACTGTGGTGGCAACGAAAGAGAGGTATGCCTAATTGATGGGAACTTTTGTACTATGAACGCAGAAATACGTGAAAATTATCTAACCCGAGCTTGTATCCTTAAAAATGATTTGTGATATAACAGAATCCTATGTGTAAATTTAAATAATACTACTCAACTACTACTTATATTTCAGCCGAAACCCTGCAAAATCCTTATTGTGTCGTTGTCCATAAGTTTGGCAGTATTATGGATTTTTTTCATTGGAATGTGAAACAATTTAAAATGGCATCAAAGGTGTTAACGGTTGATTAATTAATAATTGTTGCTATAATCGGTAGTTGTCCGCGTGTCCTTAGTACAGTTAAGGGTACTAATCAGGCTTAGGGGGAGCAGGAAACGGGTTTTGTTGAAGGTCAGGCGTCCTAAAGATTTTCGGGAACTCAATTTCGGAATGTCAAGATGGGCAACATTCCCGAATCGATATTGAATGCGAAGTATTATCCTTTTGCCCCGTTAAGAGCGCTTAGCATCTGTGGGAGTGGTTTTCCGCCCGTTATAGTGTTGTGACTATTTCAATCTACCGATTTAGTAGGTATTGAAGCAATTTTAGAACGGCCCCTGAGAACTACTGCTCCCGGTCGTGTAGTTCTTAAGCTCTTCAGCACAAGATAAACATTAATTTCTCTCCTTTACACTTCATACTTTCTTCACTTCTCCGTGTCATTCTTGATTGCCTATCTATTCCTCCGCGTTCCCCGGTAACCCGATATTCCAACTTTCAACACAAACTTCAACGTCCTCCTATCTCTTGAAGTCTGCTGCATTTCTTGTTCTTCCCAACCCAACGAATTTCCCCGGCAAATTCCTCTCCTCCCAAGTCGTTTCCAACACTTCTTCGTTTGTCTTTGCCCATAGCCACATCTGATAAGCTCCCATTAGTGTTCATCCCCTTGCGTCGGGTGTAATTAAACCATGAAATGCTACGCTTCACATAAATTTTTCTTTACGCTCTAACTTGGTGTGCCTGCCTTCAATTCCATCATCATTCTTGATGCTACTTTTACTATCGTAATGCTTATCCTAAATTTTCTTATGTTCATTTCCGTCGCAAATTACTGCACAAATAACGTGTAATGTTCCACCTGACAATACCTTCTCTATTTCACTTTCTGTCGTACTTTGATATTTAACTTGTCCTTCCCATTTATCGAGTCATTGTTACTATCGCTTTAATTATCGTTTGTCCACATCTGCAATTATCCTGTTATTCATTCCATAGTGAATAGTATTTTTGGGTTGCCCTGCTCACTCCAGCTGAAACATCAATGAATCTGACTTTCCTCATCCACTTTGATTCCTACCTCCAGCCAAACTCCTGTCTTCCTTCCTATTTCTACAGCGAATAATTTAAGTATGAATAATATTGTTTTATCCTAATTTACTATCCTTCCCTTTATGCAATACTTTAAATTGACGTTCATATTGCTCTAATCTTCCCAGCAACAAGGGCCTCGTGATTTGTAGGTATATTCCCTGTGTGTAATCATTTCTGTACTGGCTCTGAAATATGTTCCCCAACCCTTTCTCAAGCCTAACTATTCTTTACTTGAGTAGTCGTTTGCCCAGTCCTCCAGCCTTTTATTGATAATTATCAGTACTGCTTTTGCTTTGCGAGTGTGTGCGCGCGGGTCTGAAAGAGATGGAATTGTACTGTGAAATCAATATATTTTGACGCGTCAATTAAATCTCAACTGTCCATTTAATCTTTGGCTGAATAATATCTCCCTCTTTAGTTGCTCTTCTTATTTGGCCCATTATTACCCATCTTTACTTCCAAATTTTCACTTTTCCTTCTATCTTAGCTGCCTTTTTTTCGAGAAAATTGGACATTAACAAAATGTATTTAATGTTTATAGTCTTCTGACAGGGTACACTGAAATTTTTATTTGTTACCGGTTTATCTTGTTTGTCGCGTTCTCCTTATATTTATCGATCTTAAAATTTTATTCATCGCTTGTTTGAATGTTAGAAACTTGGAAGAGTGTTTCAGTAGGTAGACCTGACGCTTTTAATTAGTAACCAATGATCCGAGGGTTAGTATATCGCCGAGACATTAGGAGTCCTCTTATTCAAATGCCATCTTCCACGTGAAATCTCGCCCGAGTTTCCGAAAAACTTTCTTTCAGAACTTTCCCCGGTAGATAACGACTAAAGGCGTTTTCAAGTAAATCCAAGATCCTTTATTTCGTCAAGGGTATTTGAAAGGTTCTTCCGGTCTCAACCGAGCGATCTCTCTGCTTTTAGTTGATTAATTTTTTATGAAACATTGGGAAGAGTAATTATTGTTCTCGATTTATGTAATAAAAATTAATCCGGTCAGTGTTTCATGGACAAGTTTTTCAATAATTTGAAATGAATTATGTGCTATTTAAAAATACAGTTCTTGCAAGATCTGCTAGACTATTATCTTCGTACGTTTTCTGATTAAACTTTTGGATATAGTAAAAGAATTGTGTATTTTTCGATGAGAGTCAAATTTCTACGAAGTGTCTTAAACTTTGCCATATCCAACCACACACCTTCTTAGCGACTAAACACAGCATAATCATTTTGACCAAGCCTTAGTTATATCTAATTTTAAGTTATTCTAGTCGAGTGTTGTCACCATTGTACTGTCTCAATCCGCTGGGGGAGAGCGATTAGCGTCGTGCAACTGCATCGTGGGCGAATTTTACGGTTCGATAATACTTAAACTTATAAAGAAGTTGTCATCCTGCCTTTTCATTTTATTATTATCTCCAAAATTTTGTATTCTGAATGTTTTCATACATTTAACATATCTCCAGAGTTACACGATTGATACCTGTATCGTAAGGGGAAACCGGTGGTGTATCCATGGAAATTATCTAGACCGACCGATCTCTGATAGTGGGTACTTCTGGCATGCATGTAGCATGATTTTTTTAGCATAAAATTCACTTAGTAGTTATCCGTTATGTCGTCCACTTGACGTAAATTATCATTAAATCATATTTTCCATATAATCGTCATACTTAAGATTTGATACTAGTACTGACAGCACGGGGCTTCGGGTTTCTAATTGCTTACTTTTATAGTTGGGTGAAGATCGTTGTTTTGTTAATCTATTGCGATAACTGCATATATTGCATGTGCTGTTGACGTGAGCGCAGGGCTTTGGAAAACGCTTGCGGTACAGGATGATTACGTTCGCTGGAGCCACCCCCGAAAGAGGACTTGCCAGCTGCCTTGCACCCCTCGCGAGAGTTTTCGACTAAAGTTGTTCGGCCTCTCTCTGGGATTGGTCATCCCGATCCTGTATTAAACATCTTGAAAGCGTACTCCAGCGTTACCTTGTAGTTCGGATGAGTTAACTCTTTTGATTCAGGTGGTCCTGCCACGATTAAGAATCTGAAATACTTAGAATCGAAAAGGCCCGAAAAGAAGTTCTGTACAGTGGCCCTCCTGCAGATAGGTATTTGTGGCTGCAGTGTCCCGTAATCAGCGCTGTTGGCGCCTTCCCCATCAGACCAAAAAAGGTCGTAAAAGCAGTTTTATTCCGTCGAAGGTGGTAAGAATTGTGTGTGAGGAAACCACGCAGGATCGGAAACTTATAGTAGTTCAAATTTCTTGAATATAGTAGTATCGCCGGAGATGAATGACAAAACAAAGGTAAATACGTAGATATCTTAAACTTTCATAGCGACACATGCTTGGAATACGTGTTGCAAGTATTTTTAAATAAGAATAGGTAATGCGCGGAGCTGTAACATAATAGTGGACGATTGTTATTATTTGTATCTACGGTAAAGCCTCTTAATAGTTTCTTTCAGATAGGACATGCAGATATATAAGCCCCCGTAACTTTTTGTAGCAAGTTTTCCTCGAGCTGTATTGATTTTAGACTATTGGCATGCTCACTTAATTGTTTAGTACCAGAAAAAATGGTTAATCACCAGTAAATTTTCAATTCTCAAGAGGATGTTTCATATCAAAACTATTAGGAATATTATCAGGCTTGTAAAAATTGTTAAAACGAATAAATTTGACATTAAAAGTAAGTTGATGAACTAGTGGAAAAAATAAATAAAGTAAAGTAAATGAAAATTTTGGTGCGAGTTTCATCGTGTAAGAAATTTTTGGAATTATATTGTAAGACATGGGATATTTTTGATCTCCTGGAAATAAAATATAAAAATATCTCGGAGTACTTAATATATATTAACTATCCTACCCACCTCGGCTGTTTTCTTTACAATACACAAGCGTCGTGTAGGAGTACAGCGTCTCCTCAGTACTTGCGCTAGGAATGAAGAGAGCCGAGAAATTGACAATTTTGTAATTAATGCTGAATTTAGACAGTCCAGGAGTTCCATGACGAGTTCCACTCCATGACGACTCTGTGCCTAGTTGCGTTTATTGCACGACTTGAGTTTGGGGTTTCATGCGAAAAGAAAGTAATATTTTCATGCGTAGTGATTGTAATTCTTCCTTTGACTGCTGATTTGTACTTTGCTTTTCCACTGCTTTCATTCTTCAATAGTGTCAGTTAGTAGCGTTATACAAATCCTAGAATAATGGTGTAATGATTGTTCTAGGCGAAAATAATTTAAGATTATTGCAATTGGGTTTTGTAACAGTTTTTTTGGAGTTTCATTATTCATGCCTTCATTTTACTGTACATGGTAGTAATGAAGGGACCCTATTTTTGAGAACGGATAGGGAGGGGTAATAGTAATTGGAATCGTTTCGGAAGTAAAAAGTCATTGGAAGTTTCAGTATATAGTGAATGTCGTGAGTCTTCGTGCCGTATCTATAACGAATGGTGGCAGAAGTTGGTGGGAGAGTGAGTTGGGGCGGTTGAGAATGGCTCTATTGTATGAAAACTTCGCGTTGTGAGGAAAGGAATTTTTTTTGCTTTCGTCCTTGGAAAAATACTAAAGGACGTGTGACGATCAAGAAATATGGGAAAAGGGATTTCGATATTTTATTTTTATATGCATCTTCCTCTTTGTGTTTGAAAATGAATAACGAAGTAACTAGCTTTCAGGTCTTTTTCCAAAAAACTTTTACACGATTTAAAAGTTATTCTGTTGACGTTTTTTGAACGTAAAATTCAAATTATCTTAAATAAATTTATATTTATGTCTGAAAGGTATTGATTCTTTGTGACAAAATGGCATTCCGACTTTTCCAATTCCATTAATTTGTTAGAAGAATGTTTTCACTCAATGGAAATATTGGGACGAGTCGTTCTTCATTTTCAACGCAGAAAAATCCCGTCGAGAAATAATTTTTATTATGCGTTTTTACGGTACGTTTCGCTACCTTGAAAAAGTTTTGTAAGCCACGCTTTGCAATATTTCTAGGTGTTAGGAACATAAGTTGACTCCGTGCCTATCTCTGGTTCTGCTTCGCTCATTTATTCTTCAATGTGATTTACTTTCCTCCTTGTGTGGATATTTAGTAATGTATGGGTATTTCCCGTATGCCTACCTAAATTATATTTTATTTTTATTCGATAACTTTATAATTTTAATGCTATTAAATCGCAATTAAATATCAGTAATACACCTTGGAAAGTTAATAATACACCTGTAAAGGCATTTGCAATGATCTTAAAAGTGCTGTACTTTAATGTATCTCATTTTAATGAGTACTCTTAAATTTACCGATTTATTACATTTTATAAGAATTGGGTGCTTTCCATTTAAAAATGGCCGAATAATCCGTTTTAAGGTAATTGATGGCGATACTCCTAGGTATTTTAAAGATAGACTTATTCGTAAACTGTGCTCCTTCACTCTGAATTCGCAGCACACCCAGATTGACCAGCTTCATTTTCTAATTTTTTCGCTGTGATTTACCTAATGCTCTACTAGCTTGTCAGGGAAGATCTCTTGTACATTTGAAAGGACTTAGAAAACAGGTTACCTGCGGACGAATATCTTTTAGTGTGTTTTGTCATAGTAGGTTTGGATGTGGGGTCAGTAAAATGTCAGTGATGCCCTGAAGTATTCCTTCTAGGTTCTGCCCATTGACACCGAAGTAGCATTTACTTCAGCTCTAGTAGCCCATCTGGAAGCTTACTAGTATTCCAATGGACGTGTGAAATGAGGTTAGAGGCCCAAGCCACTTTCCTCGTAAAACTCGTCAGTTTTTGTGCCTAATAGCCCATCCATAAGCAATGCATGAAAATTATGAAAGTTAGGTGTAAGACCTAACCTACCGCCATTTATCATTTTGACATTCCAGAGGAGGGCAGAAACGGGTTTAGTTCATCCTCGGGTAACTAAAAAATAATAGTTTTGATACCAACAAACATTGATCTCAAAATATTTTAACAATTATTATATCTGGTATGAAATTCCCATTGGTTGGTAATATATTTAGATGAGTTGGAACTATAGTTACCAAAAAATAAACGTAATGCGAAATTCAATTTTTCTAGAAGCTCATGGGAAAGTGCTTCCAAATAGTATTGATAGTATGAGAGACTGAGAAATGTTCAGACGGGTGAATACTGAGAATTATCATATATATATGGTATCAATAAAATTTTTACAAACAAAGGCATTTAAGCTTTCTTTTTACTACAATCAATTTCCTACTGCAATCGAGTCTATGTTAGATGTCAATGTAATATTTATAAAACAAGTGACCGTCCTTTTGAGGCATTATCGACATTTAATTGAATTACCCTTTTCATTTACTCATTCGTTACCTTTTATTTGTAGAGGGCCGTTTGATTGTTTTCCCTAAATCCAGCCACCGCATGCTCCACTACGACAGGAATAAGCCCATTTCTTGTGGAAAAATGTATTCTACCCCGAAACGCGTGCTTTAGCTTGCTCTGAATATGTGATAATTCGTCAGTCGGTGGAAGGAACAGGTCAGTCGGGTGAAGTTTTTAAAAAATCTGAACGGGCGGATACTGACGGGGACTATTTCTTTTGTTGCGGCACGCATTCGGAATACGAGGTGTAGTGAAAAGGTTGAAGTTGCGTGAAATTATGTATCCTGCCCTCAACAATCCTATTAGATCTTAATTAATAGGAAGTTTCGAAAGAAATGTAAAAATACTTCTTCAGGAGCCTCTACAAATAATCCTATAATTTTCCGCGTGCGAGGGGGGGAACATGCTGATAAAGCATTTTGGAGAAGAGACGTGATCCTCGGATTTCCTTGCCTCGTGAAATTGTGGTAGGTGGGGTCATCTAGGTCAAGCTGGGAAACGCGGAGGGGATGGCAACCCAGTCTTAATATGCTGGGACCGACCTCTGTTGCCGTCCCTCGGTTCTACTCGCTGGTGCCGCGCTTGATGGTGATGAGTCACCAATAAAACCTTTCTCTCATATTATCTTTAGAAAATGTTTCCAATGTTCAAGAAAATCTTGGACTTAATATATCTGTGCGTGCCATAGAGAAAGGTACTTTAAGCCCATCACCGCGGGGAAGTGGTTAAAGAATGGGTTCCTAGTCGGGGTTCTCTGGTTTAAGTCACCCCACGTGAAACCTTTTTTTTTTCTCGCAATTCATCTGATTCTAAATTTAAAAACTATGCAATGCACCCAATGGTCTGTGGAAGATTGTGCAAGAATTTTTCAGTTTAAATACGCTTGTTTATTGCCCACACCTTTTTGCACTCTACTTTCACTTACCGACCCACATGGTCGGATTATCTGCAGAAACGTGCAGAATTATAAGAATAAAATCACCTTTGCGAAGAAAAAATGAAGGTTTACTTGGGTAAAGGGGAACCGGCGACCCGCGTACCCGGATAGCAAGGCTTTGAGCTACTTCATCACGGGGCCAGCTGATTGTTACTGCCGTCCTTGAAACACACAGAGAACTCGGTAATCGTATTGGTTGAATTTTCCAGATGTGCTTCATAAGTGCGCCTTACTGATAGAACACTCGGTAGTCTTTTTCGGGTACTGCGTGCGTATAGATTTGGTGAAGAATCGGTGATCCAGACGTGTGATATCCTTTTGTAAGAGTTGTTGAACTGAATTTATGTTTGTCCAAAAGTCGACTCGTTGGAATCTCTTTTTACGGAAGCTCATTTTATTATTCGTAGTTTTTCTCAGTTGAAATTTCCAAATTTGTATTAGTAGAAGGGAATCATAGCGTGGTAAAGTAATTGCTCGAAATGAAAAGGCTAATACAGCTGCGAAGAACGCTTTAAAAGATATTGGGTCCATATTGACGCTGGTACCCTATGAGGACCTAAAGACTTGAGCTACGGAATCTATCCCCAGGGCCGTGGAGGGACCCTTCTTCCGACGGGAGAAGCCTAAGGGAGGAAGTCGTCATCACGCGCTTAAGGATAGGACGGATAGGACACAGTGCCCTGACCCACTCCTACCTCTTCACGCAAGAGAAAGTGCCACCTCACTGTGATGACTGCGGCTGTCCTTTCGGCATAAGGCATATCATGACCGTGTGTGATAAATGCCGCTATGTGCGCAGCACACTAGAAATCGGGTTGGATGTAGAAGACGGTCTTGGGGACGATCCTGACCGTCATCGCGGAGTATTTTGTTTTTTAGAGAAAACATATATATATATACATATATATATATATTCTGTGTGAGATATATATATATATATAAGTGTATGTGTATATATATATATATATACATGTATATATGTATATATATATACATGTATATATATGTATGTATATATGTATGTATATATATATATGTATACCATTTGTTTGAAGAAGAATACAAGGAAAAATATTTCTTTATTTTCCCGGTCATCGTCATGAAAAGAGAAAACTTCGTGGGGAGTTAAGTAGCCAGTTGGCGGAAAGAGCTGATCTTCATTATTCTTGGAATCGATGCTTGTCTTCGTTGAGGCAATATAATATGTTATATTAAGTAATATAAATTATTAAGAAGTGTTAATTTGGATTATGGAAGAGCGCATATGTGGAAATAGAAATTCTATAGTCCCATATGCGTAAATATGTTTTTAAAGTTTCGGGTCAAACTTGGACTTCGCTTGTGACCTACCATTTGAGAAACACTAAATTTTAGCGAAACTTCTGGTTGGGCCCAGAAAAATCGCGTTTAGATTTCTTAATGAGCAATTTTCAAGAAGGGTATAACTGATGGCGTATACTGATATTCTTAAAGGGCCTCCTCAGATACCTTCCCTAACCATAACCCTGTGTCTACCATATTGTTAATCTTTCCTTCGCTGGTGGTATCGGTCGCCTTTATGAATTAAGTAAAGAGGAGAAAACCATCACAGTAATAACACACCCGAAGGTTTGTTTTGATAGATGAGAATAGAGATCACACAAAATAGGCCCAAAGACGACGAGGCCCATGAAATTCACGCAGACGGGTACAGGGCACCAGTTCCTTTCCCTCTGCCATCAGTAGGTTTCCCACGAGGTCCTGGCAAACAGAAAATCGCACTGCTTGGATTATAAACTGGCGTGGCCAAACTAATAATGGCCAATTCGATTTTGAAACCATGAGTGCTTGGAGAATGGTGTCAGAAAAAGTTTCCTTAGCGGATATATCCCCGTTGGTCTGTTTCAATTTAGCTCATCCCTGTTTGATTACCCTGCGCCGGACGTATTCGGCACAGGTGTAACAGCCATTTGGTCTGTTAATCAAGATAAACAGGTAGTCATCTTACGCAGCATTTTATTATCTTTTCCAATGACTGAAGGTTTTAATTACATATACATGCCAATTGCACTGAAATATTGGCCGTAAAAAAACTTGAGAATTCGAATCCGAAGGAACGCGTTATGGAGTCCATGACTAATAGTGGGGTCGCCGTGGGACACGCAACACAGTTTGAAGCATTGCCATCGATTTGAGTCCGCTTGCTTATGACTGTGGTTCGCAGCTTTCTACGGTTCGGCGTATCTGCCATATCAAATAAAGCTTCCATCCGCCGCCGCCGTAAGTGAAAATAAATTCCCCCGTAGTCGATTTGAGAACCTCTCATTCCTATCTCGGTGCAGGGGACGAATAAATTAAGCGCTGATAAGTGTTCAGTTCTTCCAATTCGACTTATAGTGACGGCTGATATCCATGGTATTGTATGAGGCACCCTTAATTCTGGTAAGGCCTTATGACACATAAATTGCACCCTGATGGGTGAGAGGGGTCCCGGATACGTGAGTGTGGGCACGAAGGAAAGGATCGTAAGAGGCGCGACGTCTCCTACAAAGCGCTCAAATTGGAATAGTGCAGTTATCACTTGGTTGCTCTAGTTCGTGAAATGTAAAATTGGCAGCTCTGCATGTAACATAACTGAATCCAATTAAAAATTCTAGCGTAATGGGTTTAATTAATATTGGATTGAAGGTGAAACAATTAGGCCAAGTGCGACATAAAAGGCGCAAAGGTTAGAATCGGCTAAAAGATTGTGTAAAAATATTTCGTCTTACCAATTATAATCTAGAGGATCATAATAAATTGTCCCCGCCCGAATTTTACTAGTTTTGGTAGGACGATCCTTTAGTGTCCATCGTCGGTTAAATTATGTCTAAAATTCGCAAATGGAAAATTTCGTAAAGAGCAGGGGAAAAACTTAGACAAAATCCCACTTTAAAGAGAAACAATATGTTCCAAAAGTGGGAACTAGAGGGGATGATTTCTGAAGCTTCCTTTCCCTCTGGAAATTCTCATATTAGGGAAGCATTTCACTCAAATGCTGCTACTACTGCTGTCATTGATTACATGCTACACTTTGCACCATGGCGTATAGCTAGAATTTATTTTGAAAGGGTCACTGAAATAGTCAGTAAAATCAAATTATTAAGATAATTTTTCCCTCGTAAAAAAAAAGTTCTGCCTTGGGAAGTCTGTAATGAGAATAAAAACGTGATAGCCGAATTCCCTGTCCCGTCTTGTTGGTATAGACTCAAAATAACCAGAATTTACGGATCGACATGTCTATTTAGAAATGTACCGCTTTTTCTCAGCTCTGTGTTATTTAAGCGTTTGTTGTTCTATGTTGTGGAGAACTGTTCACTTTTAGCTTCGATTATAGTTTTCTGGTATCCGCTATCTTAATTTTAATTGGTATAAGAGGGTAAAAGGACCGAGGATAGTATCTGCACGCAATTTCTTAATCATATGAATTTGTCTAATTGATTCTGATGCAGACAAGTTATATTTCTGATGTTGTCTGTGCCTGTGGTCCCTGAAAGGCTTGCGCAAACTGGTCTGCTATGTTAGCTTCTAAGAGGCTTTGCTTTCACTCGTTGCTTGTATTGGGTGGTGAGATTGACGAAGGCTTTTATAGTCGCGGTTGCGACATTTTGTGGTTACGCTCAAAGCCTCATGGCCATTCAGAATACGATGCTGATCAGAAATCTACACTTTATAAAGAGAGATTCATTGCAAGGGAAACATCTTCTACAAATACTTAGTGAGTGCGTAGCGGGAGTTTAGAGAGCTATAGTGTTTCTGGTCTTCGAAAAATCTTATGAATTTTATCCCAAGATTTTTCTCGGCTGCATAGGACCGTTCGCCATTCCTATATTAACCTTTGTCGGTCATGAAACCTTTTTGTCTCGCGTTTTCATTTGTTGGCAGGTTGCTTTGTCTACGCGAGGGAGTACACAAAAACAGTGCTCGTATTTTTAGAGCGCAAGAAATAGATATATTACCATGCACCAACGATGGCTTCATTTTTAGCTGGAGTAGATGTAGGTTTGATAGAAGATATGCCAAAGACTCCACATCTTTTGAATTGTCTTCTTATCGCTCTGTCTCAACATTCAGGCGAAAACTATAGAATATCCTCAACGTTTATTTTGTCCTCCACTCTTCAAGCCCGTAAGTGGATAGTTAGTAGGGATCACTGTCACTGTCAAACTTTCCGTTTCTTACTCACAGCGTTTATTTTAAAATGCCATAGCATAACTAGTTTCACCTTCCGAGGTGTCATCAGGTACGCCATATTCATTTATTAAATAGATGAATAGTAGATGCTGATTTTTGGTCATTTAGGTATCTGTTATGTTACATGTTTCGCCAATAATATCATTTCAAAATAATTTGTGTACATATTAACCAACAGAGTAATGTATCTTGCAATAACCAATTTTTATAATTGAATACCACTTGCCTCATCTATTTGGTGTCCTAGTACTAATATAGAATCGATATGTGAATTTTTAAGGTTTTTACCCTCCGGGATGTGATAGAGGCGCTTGTGCGTTGTAGTGTTTTGTGAAATGAAGCAGTTAATTAACTTTTGAAATGCCCGGATATTGGCCCTCTCATGTTTAAATTTTGTGTCGCAAAGTTGACTTTCTTGAATACGTGAGCCAGGTGAAACTCTCTGAATTCAAATGCGCACCTCGTTAATGACACGATCGCGATTTTCCGTTAGGAGATGCTTTCTTGGCTTTCAAGTTTTCCTGCGCGGTTTTCCTGTGCATGGGGTCACTTTCCGAGCTGAGCTTTTTCCGTCTTTGTCAAAGTTTTCTAGTTTATTTATTTTACCCCTTTTGTTCAATTCAACAGGTGGTGGGTTGGCATTGCGCTGGCGCCGCAAAAGAGCCCGCCATGCGGCGCCGGAGTTCTCATTCCATCACTGACCAACCTCGCGGCATCTCTTTCTCGCGAAGCGAGTTTCGGGTGACGTAATCTCGTATCTCGCGCCCGTCTTGCATCGCTCGATTTCTCTCCCGTCGGTCGCTCTCACTCCACATTTAAATGTGTTCGGCGATCGGAGTTGATCTTTTCCATCGCACGCAGTCGTACGCGGTTTGTATGTTGTGTAACCCACCATGGAAAGATACAGGCGACAGCGGTGGTTGGCAATCGGCGGAGGTCCATGATGCGGACTTCGTTATGACGCACTGACGCAGGGCTCCCGAGGATTATTAGTTTTTACCCGAATCGGTGTGGGCAAAGGTTTCATTAGAAACGCATGTAATGCCGTCTGAAAACAATTATACGTAGTCCGGAAATAGCAGTGCACTGGGGCCCGTACCTACTCAGCCGCTCGCAGGAATAAAAGTGTAAATGTTTGATTAAATTAAACTTATAACAAAATCTGTATTCAAACATTGACAAGCATGCTGCACAACACAAACGTTTGGACGTTATAATATGAGCCCAGAGCCCCTCTGCACATGGGGCTCCTGGGCCAATGTGCCCATCCCTGAATATGCACTGTTAAACACTGTACTTGTACATATTCGGTGATATGGAGCAGAAGAAATGGTTTTTGCTATTACTGAAGAAAACTTAAAAATCTAAATAAAGTGGATTGAATAAAAGACTTACTGTCATGTGCTGGCATACTGGACTTACTGTCATGTGCTACGTAATAAAATTTGGTGTAGATTGAAGTAATCAAAGAAAATGGCTTTGTTGTGACTCATCGCCTAATGATGCCAGAAGCTTAAAATTTTTGCGAAGGTTATTTTGATCATGTAAGGTTCAATGCTGAATATAATTTAAATCAGAGCATTAGATTCACGTGAGAGGGTGTAAACAAAGGGAACTGGTGAAGTAAAACTTTGGAAAACTATTGGATAAAATGAAAATAATGGTTTATATCAGAAGGATGATAACATTCAAATGAAATTGAGAATAACCCATTCCAACCAGTGGAATTTGTTTTGCTGTATGGGGGAGGATGAGCAGTTTTAAAAGAAGAGAGAGCAGGATATTAATGACAAGAGGACAAGTGATGAAAGCTTCTTACTCGTATTTAAGAAACAAAGACAAGCAAATAACAAAATGAGCTGGGATATCAGGAAATTCATGAGAACCACTGTGGATTGGTTAATTCTGAAATGTCATGAGAAGTGAAATCGTCAGCGTATAAAATTTTATTTACAAGATACCAAGTATTGTGGTCAAGTATTTTTATTTCACTCTGAGCCATTTAAGGACATTTAATATATGACCAGGGTAAGGGTAAAAGTAAGGGTCTCTGGTAAGGATCAAAAGGCCCAAATACACTCAACCAGAAGGAAATCTATCAATCTTGGATTTAGTAGAAATGTTGACTGTTTGCCTATCTGCAATGACTAATTCAAATTTGGAGTTCTATTTTCTATCCTTGTGAGACAAGGTCCCAGGCAGCAAGGGAAAGGAAAAGATTAGAAAGGATGGAAATTTGATGAATGAATGATTGAATATAAAGGTAAAGGGGCAGAGAGTGACTAATGAAGTCCCTCATAGGGTGGGAGAAAAGAGATGTAAATGGATAATGCGGATGGAAATACTAAAACATTGCATTGAGATACAAAAGTTTACTGAAAAACTGAAATTGAATTAAAAGGAAGAAATCCATATTGAGTCTTAGGCAAAAGCAAGAGTCGAGTAATTGAGCGAAAATCTCAATCCAAGAAGCTTTTTGGCAATAAAGATAGTGTAGATGACAGTACATTTTTAGGAACTGCTACAAATAGCTCTAAAAGCTCTTATCTATGATGTTGTTGATGCAATTTTTACTCATCATTAACCATCTTAATTTTTTTTATTCTTCTATATTCCTTTATTTTTTATTGATTGATAAATGTTCTTACACAGATATAGAGTATGCCTAAGAAGTATTTTATGGGGTGGATTAGATATGAAGTTAGTGGAGTTCATTCAAGGATTAAGAAAAAATGGTCAATGGACATATGGCAGAGTTTGTTACCTCCCTAGAAAATTTCAGAAATTTGTTTACAAAGCAGAAACGCCTGAAATAAGAATACATTCCCTATAAGTTATGTCATTAATAAAACTTTTTAATTTGGTTTAATTGTTAGGTAATAAGATTTTGATATCTTAATCTGTTTTTTGTCGAGCTCTCATGTTAATACATAAATACACAATTGTATTTACCTGAGAAATAGGATGGTGGATTTCATTTACATTAATCTCTCAATGCAGCAAGTCCCCTTGAATTTCTACCCATGAATTTTATTTCTTGTGCCTCGTGGGAAATATAAGTGCTAACCTTAAGGATCTCGACCACGTATCATTTTGGTACCATTGGTCAGTAAAAAGGCATATTATATATAAGTTTTGGTTTTAGTTGTGCATGCTGTGTAAATTAGTTCATTGGAAAATGCTGTATCTTACCGCATACTCCCATGTTTAAATATGTCATGGCTTTTCCATTAAATATAATTTTAAATAATTTTCATTAATTGATTTGAATTAGATCTGACTGATATTTCAATGTATATGTTTTGCAGGTGGCTTTGATGGTACAAGCAATGTTTTGGCAGGGAAATTATTTAACATCCCAGTTCGTGGAACTCATGCTCATTCCTACATCACATCATTTTCTGATTTTGGCGAACTCCAGACAAGGGTTAGTAGTCTTAAAATTGCTCATTTAGCTACTTAAATATAGAATGAAATAACAGAGTGCCTTTTAACTTTATTTCTGTAATTTTCACATGATATGTTTAAAATTCTGTAAAAATAACATTTTTAAGTTAAATTTTAAAAATTTGAATTAATATCAAGAGAATTTTGTGCGTTTGTAAGTTCCTCTTTATTTGCTATGAGGGGATTCAACACTTCAAGATATCAATGTTGTATTTCATCATACATCTGTTGATTGTCTCTTTCATAAAATCTATCGGAAAAGTATCCCAGTAAGTGAATGGTGCCACTTTTGACCTGCTAAGAGTGCTTACTTCTTATCTCTTAGGTACTGAATGATTCTTGAGTCACAACTGAGGCAAGGAAAATTCAAATAGCTAAGCGATAACTTGTCTTTTTAGGTCAGTCAGTCAGTGGTTAGTGATTAAATGCTTTTGCTTCCAGACCACTCTTTGCTCTGAACTTGGGAGTAAATAGAATGGTACCATGATTCCATTCAAAATATCTTTGCCACCAACCTTTCATGTGAACTCAGAACTTTTCTGGTACTTCCAATAC
>LYUA01000221.1:267956-292823 GCA_002093875.1 Calopteryx splendens | reverse complement strand
ATTGGTAACACATCATACAGTACATTAATAATAAAATTATATGTTAAAAAAAGTATTTTTATTTATTGAAAAAACATTTTGTAAGCCTTTGGGTTAAAACCAAAGCTGATGTATCGGCACCTTGAGCGCATAAGGGTTATGTTGGTTATTTCCTTCAATCTATTGCAGTTTCTGTGGTGTTCATGTAGTTTTGGGACCCAGATATTTTCCTTCTCTTATTATGTCACATACATTGTTAACTAAGATTTATTCATTACATAAAAGTCTTTGCCAAATCAACATAGCTTACAGCGTCACTAATTCTGAGTTTGGTGTAAATTTTGGTCTTAAAGTTCTATCAGATTTTTAAATGTGAGCATTTGAGTATGGGAAAGAAATATATGGTTATTTTCCAGTTTCAAAGTAGTAGCTCAATAAATAAGACATAAGGCACGCACTTGCCAGCGGCTATTGTTGCATACAAGTTTGAATAATGTATAGGATTACTATGTAAATGTGCTTTAAGCAGCATAGATTTTTTGATTAAGTCACAAAATAAAATGAGCTCTACCAGCCTAGTTACATAACTTAAATACATTTTTTTATGCAGTACTCTGGAGTTTTGTAAAAACTTATGCTTTAGTTTCAGTCCTTTGCTTAAATGATTAAATTGTGATTGTCAATAAACTTATGTTTCACATGTACTTATAGTGAAATTCAAAATGAAAAATACTTAGAAAATGTCTTAAGTGGCACAATTTAAAATAATTCTCTACAAAACCACATTATTATATGAGGACGTAAATATGACCATGCATGGTTCAGATATAATGAACATTGTAAATATTTTCACCCTTAAAATTACACATACGACTCCTATATCTTCCAGATTATATGTTATTCAACACCCTGAAGTGGAAATACCACCTTTAAATTTCATTTGGGCTTCGGTTACTGAAAAATCAATGCTCTAAACCATAGGCTGTTAGTTGTGCACATTCCTAGTTAGGTACTTCCACTTGTGATATGAAAATGGCTTTCAATCTATTAAAAAATCAAGTCATAAATGCTTAGTTTTTATTATGGTTGGCAGCATGCATATGAAATTTCATTGAAGTTAAAATAGTTAAGGGTAAAATTGGGAAAAACTGTGTTGATTTGACATGTCATAGCATAGCCTGTTTGTTATTATGGGCTTTCCATATGCTGTGAAAACAAAACCTAACAAAGTAATAAAAATTGGAAAATAAAATGTTTTTAACTAGTAAAAAAAATTTTCTGACAGTATGATGTTATTGCATGATTAAAGATCATTCATGATATAGGCTTATCAGTAAGAACTCATGTTTCCAAAACTTAAGTGCCTAAATTCATTTTAAGAAATGGTGACAAAAATAGAAATGATTGTACATATTATCTTATTCAGGAAGTGGTTATGTAAGTGGCAAGGTAAATTTATAGCTTAGTGTGTTATCACCTTTTAATGCTGGAGATTATATTTGGGTTTCATGTTAAAGTGGTTATAAAATTAAGTGAATATCTTAATGTTGCTTAATCTATGGTTATCAATTCAAATTTGAATTTTTTATTCCTGTGCATTAAATCAAAAATGCACATTTCACATCTCAAGAATTGTTTGCATATCTCTGACATGACTTCTCAAAAACCTATAGTAGGCAATCTTCTGAATAGCCTAAAACACAAATAGACAAAACAAGAAAAGTGCTTCAATAACCTTCTGCATTGATTTCACAATGGAAAGCTTTTAAAAATCCAGGCATTTCACCTTAGCTATCTTTTTCGAGATGAAGTTGAATAAACTATTTAAAATTTTAACATTTTTGTTCTCCTTATAAAGGAAGGTAAAACTTTCATCACACAAGAATCTGTTTACATCTAAAGACATCTTTCCTATGCTCCCATCTTCATGTTACAGAAAAAAGAGCGAGCAAGGCTTGAGAGTTATGCTGAAGAAGGTGACCTTCAGCTGACCTTGGTATGATTGTTTGAGAGACTTAGTGTGAATGTTTTTAATACGATGTTGGGTTTGTATGTCTTTTAAAATTAATTTGGCCTTTGAATTTGATATGTGGTGCGAGTCTGGCATGTGTTTGTGTGTACATAATCTTGTCATCCTCATATATTCATATTAATTTCTTAGCAGCATGTGACTGGGAGGTTTTTCTGTTCTAATTTCTTTATTTGCCAGGCACAAATGGTTCGAATAACCCATTATTTTTAGCTCACAAAACGTCATTATGACTTAGTTTATTGTACCATAAAAAGAATAACCAGTGGTGAAGTATGTGTTTTTAATTAAGGGAACCTCCATCCTGTACATTATGCAACCTGTTACAATTTTACTTTCTGTCATTAGGTAAGTGGAAATCTTTAATGGAAATCACGATGCTGCAGTATCACTTGGCTATATTAATTAAAATGGAAACCATGACAATGCATATGAAATGGGAATTAAATAACGCAATCATAATGTAGCTATTAATCTTTATCTGCTGAACTGTACATATATAGCTCATGCATCGTAGTGGCTATATGCCAAATGGACCATATATGTGCCATTCAGCAGATAAAGATAAAATACCCTAATAATTTAAATCTGGAAGCTAGGACCTACAGATGGAATTTAAATCCGGCTCTTAAAGCTTAAAGAAAATGGTTAACCACATTTTTTTATATTATTATTATTGGTAATCTACGGGTTTAGGTAGGTTTCTGATGGACACACTCCTAAAGAAACCCTTTCTTAATTTCTGNNTAGGTTTCTGATGGACACACTCCTAAAGAAACCCTTTCTTAATTTCTGCATAGTTCCTGCCTCCCATCATTCTATCCAACATGGCTAATCTCTTCCTCCCTTACCCTCACTTATGAAAAATAGTTATGTTATTAATGGTACATATTGTTTCTTTTTTTTGTTTTCTAATCTAAATTTGTGAGTGCAATAATCATCTTTTTTTGACCATTAGGTTCTATAGCAGTATTTTAGTAGGGATAAGGCCCTTTGGTTTACAATGGCTGTGTAAAAACATCACTTCTTGTATTTATAACATGGGCATCAGGCTAACTGGAAGTGGGTTTGAAAAAGGATTTGATGCTTTCCCAGCATATGTTCACGTGGAATTCTTCTCGAGATCTCCACTGGGTAATGTTCTCTATAGCTGCCAATGTTTTGATGTCTGATTTGTAAATTGTCCTCAGGGCTCAGTGCCTCAGCCTCGCACTCAGCCCTGAAGACAATTATGAGTCAGACATCAAAACGTTGGCAGCTATGGAGAGATAGCCAGATATGGAGTGACCCAGTGGAGATGCAGAAAAGAAATTTGGAGGTGGGTTTGTTGAATGAGGAATGAGCTAATGAAGTGCTAAATAAAATCATGCATTCTGATCAGAATCATTCCCTTACTTGTACTGCTTGTAGTTCCCTAATTGCATAATTGCTGTACTCTGAAAGACAGTTTAGGTGATGAGAGGCATTACCAAGATTGGAAATTGGGGGTTGTCTTTTGAAAAATATTGTGGTAATCACAATTAGTAACTAATTTTCTGCATAAACAAACAGATGAGGCTTTTTTCCATTTGAACCAATTATACATTATTTCACAGTCACCCAGATAAAGTTTTTTGAATACTAGAATAGTAGACTACTAGAATAGTAGAATACTAGAATACTAGAATTACTAGAGATATGGATCAAGCTGAGAACCCAACTAGAGAGAACAACAAGTATTGTGCTTGAGAGTATAATGTTTATGTCCATGATTAAAAACCTTTTTCTATCCATTTTAACTGTCACTTAAAATCTTGGTAACTGGCATATATGCTGTTTTAGTATAATCAATGTTCTATGAAAAGCATAATACATTAAACAATGGTCCAAGATTTTTTCAAAGTATATCCCAAACTTTTTTTCAATATTTTTTCTTTCTATCACATCTATTGTTTTTTTAATTTTGCATGGATAACTATACTATGAATTCCTCCTCCATGTGCTGAATCATATTGAGACCCAGATTAAAAGTTTAAAACATGCCAAATTCCAGTCAAGTTGATTTCTGGTTGATATAACAGATTAATCTTATTATTGTTGTTGCCTTCTCCTAGGCCATGCTCCTAGGCCATCCGATGATGGCTAAGTGCTCTAACAATCATTCAGTGTCCTATTACTCCACTAATTTAGTAAAACGTCATTTAAACTGTCCATTACATTTCATAACATTTTAATAGTAGTATGTAGACCTTTTTTTCACTATCTTTCAAGATTAAAGTAGGTTTATGGGAAAGTTTAGACTTCTCACACAGGATACCAATTGCTGCCAATTAATGTAGAATTGATCATTTCTATTAACACCTACTGTATCCCAATAGTATAGGTATCGTCAATGTACGTCATTTTAGCATGAGAGATTATATGTGCATGCATTTTGTGGAATAAAATATTCTTTAAGGGAATAAGATATAAAATAGAATCTCTTTCATGTTGTAAGCATGATAGGATGTCACTTTTACTTTTTGGTTTTATTTGCTGTCTGTCCTTTTACATTAAGTAGTATGTACTAAGGTGAAAACATAAAGAATCGATTTCATTTACATACCTATTTGTCCTCATAGAATATAGTAGTGGTGGGATTCTAAGAAAAAAATGGATAATTTATTGTTATTATTTAGATAGTCTCCCCTGCCATCTGCTCAATTTAATAAATAATTTTAATTAGTCACTTGAACACATCTTAAAATAGTATATAATTATTCCAGAGAGTGTGTTTAATAGATCAATAAAAACAACTTCTTTAGGGACACAAAAATGTATTGTAATAAATTAATATAAATGGCAGTTTTTTTAATGGAGGGAGCAGGATTTATGCATGAAAATATGACATACCTAACAAAACACTATGATCTGCATGAATTTTTCATTGGTTCTTCTGTAGACGTTGCCTAGCAAAAGGTGTTAGAAAAAGTAGTTTCCTCTTTATGTGATCTGGAATTAATAAGATATAGTGAATTTCATTCTGTGTTAGTAATTGTTATGATTTCAGCTGCTCAGCCAAGCTACTCTTTGTGCATAAATCATTTTAAAGTGCAGTGAGTGCTAATACTATATCATTAAATATCATTTTATGCATTTATGTAATCATCATTGTTTGATATAGGTAGTCTTCAATATCAGTTTTTCATGCATCTAATTGATTAGAATTTGACTCCACTGTACTTGAGAACACAACTCTGAAATTTTAAAGTGCTTTGCATAACATTAGATATTGCAGCAACTATTGTTCTATATTCACTTTTTTAAATATTTTACAAAAAATTAATTTGACAGTAACAATATTTGCACCAATTACAATTTATGTACATATAGACATTATCACTGCATTTTTATGAATTCAGTATTCCTCATTTTATTCGTGTCATTTATTTTATTGTAATTGTTTAGTTATTCTTTCTTTTATTAGGTGTATTATAGTCAATTATTACTCTTATTTTAAAATAGACACCTCTCGCATTATGATGCAATTACTGGCATAGATTTTATTACTTATTAACAAACATTCATTGCTGAATGTTTCTGAGATCGTGAAAAAGTAAAAATGTTTTTACCACAATGGATCAAATCCCAGTGGTCATATTTCAGTATTACAGCATATTTATATACCTACTCCAGTTTGATTGCAATATAAAAGCCTCTTTTAATGCCTTGTCAATGGGTAGCAATTATATACAGAGTTTTAAAACCTTCATTTTCATTCTTCATTCATTTTTCATAAAATCTTATTTCATTACAAATAATTAGCTTTAAAAATTCAATATTTATGCTTTGATAGACTAGTTAGCAAATTGTTTCAGTGTCTAATAGCAATCATTTCCTGAATATGTGTTTTACAAAGGAAAAAGTCTGGCGTTTCTAGCATACCTCTATACTTGTGGTATCCTATTTTTAAAATAAAATTGATATTTTGAAAATTCAGTTGGATAAGGTGAAAATACTGGATTCTTAGAATATGTTTTATGCCAGAAGTTTTTCACAGGCAAGTTATTTTTATCTAAACTCTTGACTGGAAAATTCTTCTCTGGTGCTTCAGCAAAATTTGCATAAAAGAGATCATATTGTCCTAATATGTTCCCATTTATTGCCCAGAGGTATTTGATTTCATGAAGCAGCAATGATACTTTTTTAATACTTATCTATTTTTTCATTAATATATATCTTGTGCTTGAGAGTTATTCTTTGCATGTGTAGCTGAAGAAATTTAAACATGGGCTGTGTTCATGTGTTGCTGATATGTTTTTGCTTGTGCTATCTGTTGAAGCATTTATATTTATAATGCTTATATATGCGTTGTATTGCATTGATTGTTTTTCCATGATGTAAATTGTTTTGATTTTTTTATTCTGGAAAATGCAATTTGTAATTATGTAAGATTAAGCTACAGAGAACAAACTTTTAATTTCCTTGAAATTTTATTTCAAATCACCCAGAAAATTTCTGTTTTATTGATTTAATTAATTAATTTCATAATTAATTTAATTTGATTGATTGTTGTACCAGTTACTTTTATGTTACATAGGTATAGAGTTGCAGGGAGATTTAAATGGTTTTATTCTTCTCTCCTATAGACATATGCTGATTTATTTTATTTAAACTCTTATTTTGATTGGTCATTGCTTTCATTTTGATAAGACTAGTTTTATTCATTATTTTTTGCATTCATCTTTTTCTAACAATATGTTAATAATTTTTTAGGTTCATCATTGTTTTTAAAGACCATTTTGAAGTGTAGTAGTCATATCCCTTCTGTGCAAAATTACTCAAAGTTTTCAGGACTTGAGAATTTATTTATTAGTGGCTCACCATCATTAATTGGTACCTGTCAGAGGTGTGCAAGACATCCTAATTTTCCCTCTTGTTTCACTTATCGATAAATTTTGGCATTTTCCCGCCGGCATCCATCTGCAAATATTTGCTCCCCCATGTCTACCTGTCAGAGGGCTCGTTCCTAGGATGGTTGCCTACTTGCAGAACGGGTGCATGTTTTCATTTTGGACTCTTGCAAATAGCCTCTTGTAGAATGTCTGTATTGGATGCAATAGAATGGCTGACTGTTTTGGTTCAGTTCATTTGTCAGTCATTCATTTTCCAGTGTTGAGAATTTGACTCTAAATGAATTCTTAGCTTGTACTCTGTAGAACGTAAATAACTTCTCTATTTCCACATTCATCCTAAGCAATATCACCACCTTCATTCTTTATTGCATTCATTCCTTTGCATTCTCCTTGCTTTGGCCTTTTCACCCATTTCCAAAATAGCTTCTTCAGGAAGAGGTTAGTGCTTAAAATTTAAACTGATGCTCACTTGCAGTCAGATGCTGTGTTCATGTTGCTGGGAGAACATTGGCACCTTGGCACACTCAGGTTTAGTGTAGAGCATATATACACACTTACCAAAATCACTCACAAGCAAATACAAATAAGATCAAGAGTCATTATCAGTGTGAAGGAGCACAAGTCAACACTTATTTTATGCACCTAATTTGGAAGAGGGATTGAGTTAAGGGAAATAAAGAAATACATGAAGATTTGAGAAAGATCTGCCTGGAAGAAAGGGGGGAAAGAAGAGGGTTGAAGAGAGGGACTAGCTCCATAGTTGAAGGTCAGCTGAGTAGTACAAAATTGATTTTTTATATTAGGTGTCTTAGTTTTAACAGTTCTTCCTGTGTCTATTGATTAAATTTGTTTTCAAGTATAAATTGCTTATACATAGTTATTTGTAGTCCTATATCTGACTGTGAGTATTCACAACTTTTTATTTTGTTACAAAGGTTGTTCTTCCCAGAGTAAAAAGATTTAGTGTTAACCTGAATTTATACTTCGGTTTTTGATCTGTGACTTCACCGCCACCTCATATATTTTAATGTGTGAAACAATGACTTACAAAAAATTTGCAATCCACTTAGTGCTTTCATTTATTCAACTAGTTTTGCTACACTGTATTATCTTCAGGAAAGTATCGGTTTATACTCATGTTATATAGTAAAAAATCCAGATGGGGGTGGGAGGTATTCCTTGGAGGTGGGTGTGGAAAAAAATATCAGGAGGAGAGAGGTGAGTGGGTTGGGGTGGTTAGAAGGTAGGGAGTGGAAGGGATTACTGTTGATTGGGTTTTTAGGTGCATTAATGAGGTACGGGAGGGTCAGAAAAGGGAAGGGTAGGTCGCTATAGGCCTGAACCCATCTCCAAACACACCTCTAACCCCCCCTTTCAATTTTTTACTGTATAGCACATGTACCTGTCTCCTTGTATTTTCTTGAAGATGCTGCAGCATAGCGAAACTAGTTGAACAAATAAATTTACTCAGTGGATCAAAAAGTTTTTGTAAATCATTGTCTCATATATTAAAATAGAACTCCACAAAGCCTCAGCCTCGACCATATATTTTAACCCTTCGCGCTCACAGCATTTTCGGTTTTCGTGCCCAGAAAGCTCGCCGCTTATTTTTGAAAATCGTGGGGGTTGTTTTTCAAATAGTTCTTGTGAGCGTATTTCTGAGATCAAAACTTTTAAAACACATTGGTAACACATCATGCAATACATTATTAATAAAATTTTATGTTAAAAAAAATTATTTTTATTATTAAATAAAAATTTCGTAAGCCATTAGTTTAACACCAAAGCCGATATATCGGCACCTTGAACACCTAAGAGTTAGTACCAAAATATTGTTAAATTGCGTTAGAGCATACACAACTATGAAATTAAATAATTCACCATTTGCCATAGTGTCTGACCCATGTGCGACATGCCCTGAATCTCAATCAACATTGGAAATTTCAGTAGCTCCAATGAGAGAAAAATGATTTCTAGAAGATGGCCATATAGGCAAGATGTAAATGTGCATAGCTGTAAAAGCAACCACAACCTCATTCTGCCTACGCCCTCATAACCCAAAAAATGGTTCAACCAAAGCGATATTTGCACACCTCTGGTACCTACCATATGATGTTCTTAATTCCCCAGAACAGTGGTATAGCCAGGGGGGCTAATTAAGTGGCTATAGATCCCCACCCCCCCCCTACTCGAAATTATTTTCTGGTTATGCCATTGCCCCAGATCAAAAGGCTAAGTCCCTTTACGATCAAATTAAAATATGGACTACTCTGTCTAAACAATCCATAATTTGATTAAATTGCACAGTTTTATTTTGGTGAATATAATATTATAAGCATCTGAAGAATTAAGAATTGTGAAATCATCACATAATTTTCATGATTAAATTTGGGAAAGGGCAATGGCCCGTCAATAAATTCAAATTACACATGACCTTAAAAAAGTTAAAAATAAATTAATAAGTGACTTCATTTGGTGAAAGTTGTTTATTTTGGACACTTGGAGGCATAATATTTTTTATTCCTTTTTCCTACTTTTTTTTCATTACGCTATCATTCATTTTTAAGTTTTTGTTTCTCTTCATATTTGTTTTTTCCATATTTCTGTGAATTTGTGTTGCTCTTTGTGGGCAGCCATATTTCTTTTGCCCCCTTCAGAATTTGGAGAACAGTGGCATCCTGTCCAATGGGCCACGGGATGGCACAGGCAGTGCTGGTGTTGCAGACAATGAGGGTGTGGCATCAAGGAATACATCATCAATTTTGCGGCGTTGCCGGGCTCTCTATGACTGTGAAGCAGACAATGAAGATGAACTGTCTTTCCGAGAGGGTGAAGTAATAATAGTGACTGATGATCAAACAGAGGATGATAACTGGATGGAAGGCAGGGTAGAAGGAGATCCTAGCCGCAGGGGGATGTTCCCAGTCAGTTTTGTGCATATGCTGAGTGACTGAATGCCATGTGTTCTTTTCTCGAAGCTGCCCACAAATGTGATGCATGGAAAGGAGGTGACTCACTTGTAATTGGTTGCATGCTTGAGAGGTGTTCTTCTAGTGAATCCTGAAGCTTCAGATGCTCTCAGTGGTGGTGATTCATTTTTACACTATTATGCAGTGTATCATAAGTGCTGGATTTCTATGTGTATTGCTTTTTTTATGGCTTTGAACCATAAATAATTGTTTCTGTGAGTTTCAAAAGCTTGACTAACAATTTTGAAAGATCTCTTCTTGCTTGGTGAAATTCTCTTTTTATGTAATACAATTACATATTCTGGCTATCTTTTCCTCTTGTTTTCTGTTATTTAATTATATCTCAAAAGTGGTGTTTTGAATTGCTAATGAACTTGTTTTGCCTCATTTTTATGATGTTAGTCCATCATTCAAATTTTTATAAACATTTGTATTCCACTGGAGAAGTAACTTTACCTATCTTGGAGTAACCATTTATTTAATTACACATTTTGTTACTGTCATTTAGATGGAGTGAGTTTTTACTCATGTTTTATGGATTTTAATGTAAAAGCATAAAACAGACCTCACAATTTATTTCTTCATACCGAAGAATTTCTTCATGTAATCAAGTGATATACTAGTGTAAACCATGGTTTTATGTGGCTTTTCTCTTGTGCTTGAACTTATATTTCTAAAACTTGAATGTTTGTGCATTTTTTGGTATTTACACGTTTATAAAGGTTAATTAGTTAAAAGAAAAACACATATGACCTTCTGTTAACCAAATTATGGAATCCTTCATTTTTTTTAATGTTGGAAAGTTAAGTACCTATATCATGTGTCACATTGAATCTCTTCATCAATCAATTGTGATAAATTTTCTAAAGAAACTGCCTAAAAAGTGTTCAATATATTTTCTACAAAAGTTCTTCAGACTACAAGTTTTTAGGCCATGTAACTAAATTAAGGTTTCTTTTACACTTGCTTTTTTTATTTAACATTCTTCAAAATGGCATATTTGTTTCCTTTCAGGAAATTGTGATGTTTTAATTATGCTTTAAAATTAAATCATCTTTGTTAATGTATTTTTTATTGGACAAGAATGAGTGAATTCAATAGCTTTGCAAGATCCCAATGTTATTTCTAAAGCCAGGACATGAATTATAGAACATGAAAGACTTACAGGAATGAAGTTCAATGAAGAAATAGAGAAGATAGATATGTGATGTGAATAGATGATCTAATTCATGAGCTTGTTATTTATGTATCTCAGGAGAGTTTGCCATTCCTGCTCTCATGTGTTTTGTTACCAGAAAGCAGAGTATGTTCCAAAGTGAGAATTATTCTGCTGTGCTTTGTGCTACAAATGTTTTAGAACTTTAAGCTTGGATATATTCTATGAGGCTGAGGGCATGAGAATCACTGCTGAGGGGATGTGAAGGACAGGAGTAATTCCCTTGTGAAACCAAAGAGATTAATCAGTGTAAATATGGCTTAGCCCTCCCTCTTGCCCTGTCTTATTGAGGATGTGCACTCCCAGCACATTTCTTGCCTATCTGTGTAAATTGTATCATAAAGGGAGAATGTGTAAATATGTGGAAAATACATTAATTATTTTGTGATCCAAATATGATAAATGTAAATAGGAAAATACATATATGTGATTATGTACAGTATATATATAAACACACATAAAAATACCATTATAAACAGTTTTTGAAATTTTATTATTTTCATTTTAACCTCAGTTGTAACAAGTTTGATTGTACTTAGTTCTCATTTATAGTAATTACTCAGGATTTTATGCATTTTTATCTTGTCTTGATTTGCATCTTTTGGAAAAGTAAGATCCTCCCAAAGATAATACAAAAAAAATGCTTTTTGCTACCTGGCAAACGGTTTGGTTACTAGAGTTGATGATAACAAGTGGGCCAAGTTCTTAATGATTCAGCATTATAAATGTCTGATTTGAATAAGATTGCTTTTTTCTGAATTTATGATGGAAGAACTTTCTTCAGATTCTTCAGGTTAAAAGTACTGGTTGCACTTTTGACTATAATGGAAAAACCTAGCGGAAGTTGAGACTAGGGACAGCGTTATGTCAGAAGTACAAATTATGTAGACTCATTTTCTGTTGGATAATTATTTAGATTGAATGCATGTATCTATTTCAAAGGTACTAATATGTGCCTGATTTCTGGAAGAGTTGGATAGAACTAATATATGTAATTTGTATCATAGTGGCCCCATTCTTAATCAGGAGGTAGTATTTGGTTAGTGGAGTCTTACTAGTAGGAGGTTGATCAGGGTGAAATCAGTGTTTTAGTCATTCCCGTAGAAGGAGTAATTCTTATACATTCATGAAACTTGTTGATGCAGTCCCATTCACTTTGCTTTTGTTTAAATGACTATAAGTAATCTAAACAGCAACCCTTGTGGGCATACAAGCCATTCCTATAACATTCTATTTTCATCATATTGTTCATCAAATAAATTGTTGGTATTTAATTCTGCTTATAGGAAATGACCATTGACTATAGTTTTAATGATGTTATTAGTACTAATTATGAAACAAACTATTAAGATATACCTAGTAAATCCTCAATTTTAGTGATTCCACCTCATGATCTACGTCGTTTTAAACTTTTTTTCATAATGTTATGTAAATCCAACCTTTTTTTTACTGAATATGCAATTAGTCTTCATAATGTAAATGTTTTTGTTTTGTTATCATTTCTTCATAATAAAGGCATGAATCATTTGAAATGAAAACCCTGTTTGTTTGTATGTATCTAGTGCAAGAATTTTCATCATCAAAGACATTCTTGTTTCTGTATATATTTGTTGTTTTAGTTCATTTTTCATCCATCGTGTGAAGTGTCACCATGCTCATTGCTGTGCTGTCTAAAGCTATTGGAGGGGAGGTGAACTGCTCAAGTGGTGTTTTTTATTTAGTGCTTTTACTGAGGAACATTTTTGTTGCACTATCTAAAAAATGGAATTCAAAGATACTTTTTAGCATGTACTGTTGACACTGTAATTTTTTGTAATTCTATTTTGCTTATTTTCTCATGATTACATGAAAAGGCAGGTATAGCATGACTTTTGAATTAAAATGTGTATGTTTTGACTTGCACCAAGTTGATACTTACATATTCCTACTTGCTAGCTTAATAATAATTAATACCTAATGCATTTATTTGTGCAGAGATTTGGTGCATATTTATGCATACCCAAATGATGGAAGTAAAGCAGACATGTAATTGGCTTCACATTTGGTAAAGCTGCAATACTTCTTCCATAAATACTGAATTCTTCAAATCATTTGTGGGGATACTCTTTTCCCAAGATGAGCAGGAGTATAATATAGGTTCCACAGGGGCTCTTTTAAATATTATGACTGAAGGTAAGATAAAAATGGATCTGAAGGGCTATTCACTAAGGAACATTATTTTCGATTGACATCATAGCCTTGTTGAATCTTGGATTTTATATGCAGAAATCAAGAATTATTGAGGCTGTCGTGAAGAATTTTGTTATTGTCAAGGCTTGACAATTCGAAGTCCTTGCTGAATAGCCCCCTGACTCAGGAAACATAGTCAAGAAAGTTGGTTTGACTTGAGGGAAGTTCCACTGATCTCGATCAAAAAATCTAGATCATGTATCATTGCAAACAGGTTTCACGCTAGGCACCCATTCCAATTCTCTTACAGGGATATATTAGCTGAATTAGTATCACTGATGATCAGGGAGGAATGGAAGTAGGTAATAGATTTTCACATGGCTCTCCAGAATATCACGAAACTTCAGAATAGCTGAAAAATCTAATGCAACATTAGAGAAACAGACCTGATAATAGAATATGATCCTAACTCCCACTGAGATATGTGAGGGAGTAGTGATACCAAATTTAAAGCCATGGTTCCTTTAAAATTCCTGAAGACATCGCTGGTATCAGCCAACCACCACTCAACATGTTTCAAAGCAACCTCTTTAATAATGTATGGAAGGAATAAAGAGCATGATATTTTTTCGAGAGATTCGGTATGTTAATGTAATTGATGAAAGGAAGGTCTTAGAGGATATATAATTGTGGGTCCATCAACACATTCTAATCAAAAGAAGTGTGGAATTATTCAAGAAGACTATAGAAATCAATGAACCACAAAGTAGGAGATATGAATTCCCAAGGTATAGTCACTTAAATATGCCTTTAGCTTGAGCTCAAGAATGAGGAACATACTGCTAAGGAAAATCTATATAATGCTGTAATCTCATCCTTTGAAAAAGTTTACCCTGCAAATGCCATGAATTACGAATACAAACTTCTCAGGTGGACCGAACTTGAGAGACTCTGCAAGCTATCTCAAAAACACTCCTAACTATAAGAGAAGTAAAATGTGAGGATTAAAACTGATTTCAGGTTTATAGCAAATATATAAATAACTTATATGACTTCTAAAGGGGCTTACAAGGACATATGCAAGAATATGAAAAGTGTTCCAGAGGCAGCTGTACTTCACATGACCCTAAAAAAAGACAGAGTAAGCTCTTCTTTCCTTGTGAGACATCTTCTACCAAGGGCATATTTAATCATATGCTTCAGACACTTCCCAGGCCTTCAGACTTCCTTCACCTTCCAGTAATTAGATATGAGTGATGTAGGACACCCACATGCCCATCTTGGGAATGGTGGAGATGTCTTTCAGCATCATTATAGATTATACAAATAGGTGGGCTGGCTATACCTCCCCATTAACTACAATCCTGATGTGGTGAAAGTGCTTGTGTTCTGATAACCTTAGAGCTGGTCTTGTGGAGGCGGGGTCACCTGAAGCTGTGCGATATGCGAAAAATTCACAATGTCAAAATCATTCGCCTGAACCTATCTATTATGAAAGTAGCTACTGCTTTCATTTTCTTATAGAAACCTAGACAGTGAGCCAATTCTTTTTTGACGGCGAAGGTCATAACCTATTAAATAGGTTTTGTTACACCTATCATTTTTCTACGCAATTAAAAATTTACCCAATGCAACCTCTCCATGGTTGGCCTAAAAAAATGCGCAATAATTTTGTACTCAACGGACACTAATCATAAAAAGTGCACGCTTCAGGAACGCTAAAAGCGTACTCAGAAGGTTAGCATACGCAGTGATTAAGCTAAATAATGCCAAGTGAATAAAAAAGACAATTTTTGCAATTCCATTTGGAAAATTTGGTGAGGCCTAACAAATTATGTATTTCACAAGAATTAGGAACTGTATACTTCATACTCGCATTTCTTTACTTGAAGTTAAGGCATACAGTTGGAGGAAGCATCGCATTATAAGCGTTATTGATTATCAAATAAGTGCGCGAAATCAAAATTTCTAACAAACACAAAATGACAGCGTGCTCAGAATCCCTACTCCCTGATTGGTTACTTGAATCCTTTTGACCAATCACAACTGGCAATCTGTTCTTATAGCCGCTCATTGATAACATCCAGTTTGGAGTACTGTTTTATTTTCTTAGTGAAGGTCACTGAGTGCTTGTGTTTACGGTATTCATCGTATTCTTGTCATAACTACCTTCGAAAAATGTTGACTACACGGCAGCCGATGACAACATTTTAGCCCATGTATTTACTGCTATTGGACACTTATTATGGAGGTGAGAGAGTATGATTGACCATGTTTCAGGAATAGCATTTAGGGGATACAAATACAATTGTTTATTTTGTCATGTGAGGGCGAGGAGTTGTGTGGAGCAAATTACTTATGTGCGACATGATATGCTTGATGTGAAGTAATCGCGACTTTTTCCAACCACAAAGCATTATATCCGTTGATGAATTCAAACTTCCGTTTAGATTTCCGTAATCGCTTCCTTTTTAAACTTCCGCTGTCGTAGCTTTGCGCAATGAGAAACGGATGTTTACGCATAATTGTAATGTTCGTCATGATTTCGCTCTGAATATCTTTTTGCCACAGTAGATGGCCTACACGCACTCAGATACTAAGCTAAGCGCACTCAGATTCCATGACGTTCTGGAATGCCTATGATTCGCTCATTTTGCTCGATATATATTTTCATTAAAACTGGACCCATGTACGCGGCATGAATGCTACTTAATTAAGTATGCTTGGACCACATTCTTCCCTTACATTACTGGCGGGGATCACAATTAGCAGTTTAGACTTTCCAGGTATGCGAAGATTAATATCAAGTCTTTCAATGTAATTTAGTGAAATGGTTAGAATAACGTTGTTTTTTGCGCGTATTATTTCTGGCGAATGCAGTTTTGTTTTTTCCTTTAAATTTATTTTTTATAAAGATGTTGGCTTAATGTCGAATAGCGAGTATATTTTACATTACGAATGGGCTTAAGCAATAAAAACAGGCAGTATAATTAAGAAATATTGGAATATTCGTCAATTTTTGATTTTCTGAAATGATTGTACATAATGGTGCAGTTTCTGGGTCAGTGGACAAGAAGGCTTTGATCGATCGGTTTACGGTAACGTACCATCAAAACAAACACTTAATGTAGAGGACGCCCCTGTCAGCTTCGGCTGCTATGGGAAGTTTACATTTCGTTCTCGTTTACGATGCCTTTATTGATGCCTGAATTGTGAATGAGTGGTGGTTTTCACCTGTAACTTCAGATTCAGTGATAGTAATGCATATGCTTGCTATTCTCCGAAATATACTCCTTGAAAAAGTGTAGCATTACGTATTCGTGTAATATTTATAACCTCAATGCCTGAGCGAATGATCCATCGGACTGTTTATTATTGAAAGTTACCCACTCTGAAGCACAACTGATAAAATAGGTAATGCGTATGCTATAAGTATTTATCTTAATTTACTAATGGTGAACCTGAAGATTTAATTGCTCGCATTGTCAACGAATCATTCTGGTATGTCGAAATGTGTAATCAGATTTTAAAGAGTCATTAATGAAAAAATAAATGCAAGTATGTAAAGTGTAGGTTTGTTTAATATTGTTATGGTCTCAAGTGGCATTAATACACCCTGGGATAAGTTATGTTGTTAGTATGAAAGTAAGACACTTTTTAGCGTTACATACAATCGGTATAAGTTTCGTACATTATATTGTATTTAAGTGTGACAACCCTCACGAAACGGATATTCTATCATTATTGACAAACTCCTATTTCTGTAATGGTTATCTATCTATCTCTTCTGTCTATCTCTCTTATCTATCTATCTCTTAGTTTCCGATTTTCCTCTTACCGTGCCTTTAGAGTACCTCCTTTCATATTTTTTGCAACAGGCTGCTTTTCTGCATTGGTGTTTCACGTTGAGGTGGGCCCCAATGAGTTGAACCTTGAACCGGGACTTGCTCCAGACTTAGTAGCATTGGCCCAGGAAACAGTTGTATCTCCGAGTGGCTCTGCCACTCCCCAAGACGGCCTCGTCCCCACTACTTTTAGGGGGGACGAGGAGATGTCAGGGGACTCCAGGAACTCGTCAGGATCTCTTGGTGTGGTCGAAGAGGGAAGTCATGGAGGAGGAGGTGGGGGTGTTGTGGTGGCATGGAGTGCTCTGAGAGAGCGATTTTGGGAAGATGGTCAGATGCCGTTCTTCCTGGTCTCCTTTTCAGTTTTAGGACTTCTAATTCTAGCTTCAGTGGTGAGTACTCATTTTCATTTGCAGCATGCCTGTTAATTTTATTTCACAAGCAAGTGCAAGAATTAAGATTTTTTTATCAAGCAAATTTTTCAGTAATGTTTGAGGGGGATCAAATCTGTGGTTGCAGTCATAGACTTTTTTGTATCTAGTGATTCTCCCCATGATGGTTGTGAGTTTGAAATAGCTCATAAAGGATTACACGGACTTGAAAAATTGGGGAGTGTTTTAAAAATCATTGAATTTGCAAATACAAAATTCAAAGTTGTGCATTTTACAAAAGAACATTTTTTGGATGTAGAATATAACACTAGCATATGCAGTTTCTTAACCTTTAAGTTCCACTAATTTATTTTTATTAACATTATGTTTTGAGTGTCACAAAACATTACCATCATATTGTGACAATTTGATGTATTGATATACCCACTAGTTTTATATTTGCTTGCTCACTAATTTATGCCTGGCTTTTGTATCAAGAGTGTTAGCAATTCACTGGTTTAATTTGGTTGAAAAATCACTAATTTTATCATTTAATGCTCTAGTTAATGTATATTTGTTTTTACTAGCAAGGGTTTTACTAGTCTCCTGTGTAGTTTTATTTCCATTACCTCATGATGTTTGTGTCTTACAATTAGTTGAAGTAACTTATATGGTGCATGCTTGTCATGTACATAAAGGGCGAATGACATAAATGTGTCCTTTTAAAATGATACTTTTAAATTAATGAAAGTAAAAGGAAACCAGCCTATATTGTCACTGTGGCAGCTCCCTCCATATTTCTTTTACATTCCACTTTGGCCTTGTTACACATTCCCCTTTCACTTTTGCCTGTTAAATAATACACTCATATTCTAATTGCAATAATTGGTTTAGCATTACTCAGAAGCAAGACATATCTTTTTGGCCTTCAAATATGAATCAATTGTTACTGGGATGGTGCCAGCGACATGGTCATTTATTCTTGTGAGTGAATGTGTTTTTATTAAGTACATAACATGATTCCATTCAATGTTTGCTGGTTGAATATTATTTTTTAATAAAAGTGTTCAGAAGTTTCTCAGATAGTAGAAGTAAAATTAAAATGTTCAAGAAAAAGGTAAAAGATATAAAAAAAATCATTAATACAAAGTTACTTCTTTACAGGACAAATTTTTTACTCTTCAAAGTTTAATACACTAAATCTCTTGTATACTTTCTCATTAAGTAAAAATAACTAGTAAAGTACAGTCATAAATCTTAGAAGAAGCAAATTTTAAGATATATCTGTTGACCAGCCAGCATGTGAGCAAAGAGCCAAAAAAGAACACTCAAGTGCCATCTATCTTTCTCATAGCTTTTCTTCCATCATCATATCAAAGAGGGGTGCAGTAGTCCAGAGGGTAGAGTGTTGAGCTACAAACCAGAGGACCCGGGTTTAATTCCCGGTGATGGCTCTGGGCACCCTGAGCTTCACCCATGCTGGGTAATTTTTTGGGTACCAGGTCATCCTGGGAGATTGTAGGCGGCACAGGGAAAGGAACTGGCCACCCTACCCTGATGTGTGAATGTCACGTGTCATCGGGCTTAGTGCTGGGTGAGCTCTACCCTCGCCTAACAAACTGACTGTTGGGTTGATATTGTGATTTGATTTATCATATCAAAACTCATCCCAACCAGAATGTCCAGTGAGGTGTCAAAAATTGCATGTGGCATACTTTTGTACGTTTGTGTGGAAAAGAACCTTTTGGCTTAATATTGGCTGAGCTAACCATAGCTACTTCACCTTCCAACTTCACTAAGCGAGCACTATGGTGTTTCTAAATCTCCTCTCTAAGTTAGGGAACTTCAGATTCATGATTTGCTGAATTAATTAACAAATTCTAATTCAAGGCCAAGCAAACATGCAAAACAAATGCAAAAGCTATGTACAATACCAGCGAGAGTGTAGAGCAAAACAGAGGACAACAATGTTCAGGAAATTGTGATGAGGGGACGGGAGAGAGAGTAGGGAACCTCCCCTCAACGGAGTGTGTGCATGAAATTACCACGCAGGTTCTTTTCTATGTGGACATGCTATACTATAACCAGTTGCTCGACATGTCATTCCCAAAACAAAGAACCAACTTGCTTGGCTGGGGGAAACTGTTGCTTCCATGCTACAGCAATGAATGGTTAGAGTCCATTATATCTCTCTCCTTTTTTCCATTAATCATGGACTACTAGGCACATGTTTTCACTCATTAAAAATTTAAAAAATACCATTCAAATTAGGGTATTTCTTTGATGTTTGAAATGCTGAATTCCTATTGTTTACTTTTACGTATTATAAAATATTGCTAGCTCAGCTTGTATAGTATATTTTAGATGCCTCTACTGTATATTATATGACCATTATGTATGAGTAAAAATCTAAACTATGATTTGCAATGATTAAAGCTCCACAACAATGTCAGCTAAGTGGTGATGACTTGATGAAAGTGTTGGCTTAATGAATGGCATGAAAGTCATTTATCTTGATCTCACAAATATACTTTTCTCAAAGAGTTTAGAAAGTTATTTGCTCATCTCTCCATTCAGTGAAAATTGATATGAGCAAATTACTACCGTACCATTTCTAAATTAGCAGGATTCACATTACAGGCCAAGTTCATTCGTAGCTGCTAATATATGGCCATGGCAAATGTTTTACTAAAATAGAAGAAGAAAGCATATTGAGTACAATTTTGGAACAGTAGAAAAAAAAACTTCAACTTTAATGCATAGTGGTGGAATGATTGAGATCAGCTTTTTTTCCATTATTTTATTTAAAATAATTTGGCCATTATTTGTAGGTACTCCAATGATAACACTGCTTCAAATTGAGACTAGTTTGTTTTCACAATAGCACACTTGTAGCAGTTTCATGCTCTGGTCTAACTGCATGCCTCACATCAATGACAAAATGATATGCTGGATTATCGATTGCTCAAGGGCTAATAATATTAAATTGTTTTTAGGTCTATGTTTCTCAATTTGGGCAAACTTGTAATTCCATGCTTACTCTTTTAGTTATTTCAAATAAAAGTTAGTGCATTGCATCATGGTTTTTAATCAGTGCAGTGGATATTCACGTTGAGTTGCATGAAAACACAGCTTTCCTCCCAATAGTTGATGCTTGCTTCATAGTCAGTTGGAGAAATAGTTAATATCAATGTCATGCCATGCTGTGGTTCTTTCATATCATAAACCTTCCATTCTTCAGCTTCTCTTATGGGCCAAGAAGAGCCGTGTGCTCCTGCCAGGGAGCAAGGGACCGACCCCTATAGGACATGGGGGCGTGGGAACCACAGTGGTGGAGGTGGGAGGAGGGGGAACTTTGCTAAGGAGAGAGAGGTGGGTGTTCCATCCTGTGGTGAGGCCACCTATTGACCGCTTGGACGCTGTCCAGCCACGCATAGGGGCTGTGGTCAGTGAGGAGGGCGTGGAGAAGGTGGTGGAAGGGGGTGTAGAGACGTTGGCAGTTGTTGGGGGGGTGGGCAAAAGCCTGAGGGAGAAGGTGGAGGAGGCAGGACCTGTGGAAGTGGTTGTGGTCTCCTTGGAGGAACCAAGCAAGGAGTGTTCAGAGGAGAAGAGTTTGCCAGTGTTGAGCAAGGTGACTGTTGTGGAGCCAGTTCTCTCCAAGGGCATTGGGATCCTGAGGGTCATGGGTGCTGCACCTGTTCCCGTTCACAGTGCAGAAGGTTCAGTGGAAGCACACCCTGAGCCAATTCGTGTAAGGGCTAGGGGGCTGTTGGAAAGAAGAGGGTCTAGTGCCTCACTAACTATAGACCTTCAACCTTCGCCACCTGTATCGGAGAGAGTAAATGGGAGCTGTGCTCCAGTTACTCCTACCAGGGAGTGGTAAGTGTGTTTTTTAAAGCTTGTTTTGAGGATTAAAATAGTTTTAGTGGTTGCAAATCCCAATTAGTACTGGACTCATGAGCATTTTCCCACTACCTTCCACCATTTCTTGTTTAGATGTATTTCTCCCTCGGAAGAACTATTTTTACTAACATGGAGCCTAATTATGCCATGGCATGCTTTGCAATACTCAATCCCTATGGAAATGAAGTAAAACAGTGTATGTGAAGATTTAGGAGGAATTTGCAGAGATTGAATTGAATTAAAAGATCTATTGTCGAATTTTTTCCCTACCATTCTCAGTATGAGGTAGGCTTACTTGAGTGTGAGTTTAGAAGAATTCTTTTGGAGGCTTCATGATTGATCTCTTATTTAAGCCAAGTGATAGAAAGGGTATAATCTTAATTTTGAGAAATGATAGTCATAGAAGATTCCATCATTTATGGCTATGAGGTTTTGCTTTTCCGTAAAAAAGCAGCGGAGATTATCGACTGAGAATAATTTGACAAAAAATCTTGTAATTTTGGTGCATTAGTCTCTCAATCTGAAGATTTGTTGACCACATCCATCCATTCCTTTCTGTATTATTCCAATTCTCTTATATCCTGATAGCTCTTATTTTTTAGAACTCTCACAATTCAGTCTTTTCATTTGTGCATTAGTGTTCATTGTGTGATTTTCCCTTTCATTAAGTACCTGACATCTAGCTAATAGCTCCTTTTGGCTCTTGCTTCTTATATTTTTCTCCATACTTTTGTTCTAATTTGGTTTTCTGTTTGGTATGCATCGTCCTTTGCCATTTACTAGGTTTCAAAGGCCCCCATTCATCTACGGTCTGATTTTCTCATGGGCCATATTGTGGATCCACTAGAAGGCTAAAAAATCTACAGAAATGTTTTCCACACATTGCTTCCTCATTTTGAACTACCCATTCTTACTTGGTACATAAAATTTAAGGTTTAAATTAAAGGTTTTTCAGGAATAAATAGGTCACACAAATGGCTCAGTGTCAACCCTGGGAATCAGGAAGTTGGTAGAGGGTGATTAAGGAAAAGGAAGACTTGCGGAAAAGAAATAAAAGCCATGGTTTTATACTTCTTTACAGAAATAAAAAAAATAACTGAATTATGATTATTTTAATCAAACTATAGTTTTATATCCTACCTGAAATGGAAAAGAATCAGATTCATAATGGGGACGTGTAGGTAGTCAAAGTACACCTAAAAATGAAAATGCATATATATACATTATCCTTAACTGAAAAAATGAATAAATATGAATGCAAAAATACCTAAATGAACTTTTTCAGCAGGAATAATAAAAATGTATATTAATTAGGAGTTTGAGCATTAGTTTTCACCATAATTTGAGAATGACCCCATCTGAGTTCTCAAATTCTGAAAAAGACACCTGAGTCAGGAAGCCTGGCATGGCAATAATTTCAGGAGGAAAGATTTTTGTTTTAGAAGCTTTTCTTAAAAATGTCCAAGATATGATTTGGAATCTCTGTTACATACTTCCTTCAAAACCATCTAATTGATAGTAATTATGAGGAAATAACTATGGGACCATGTAGCATTATTTTATGCACTGCAGTTGGTATATTAGACCACAAATATATTTCTACAATACATTTGGAAATCTCCAATTATATGAATTAAATTTATCAACATTGATTGCACAGTCATTGGTAATTGTCATAAGAATTATCCTGAATCTTAAGGTGAGCTCTATTATTTAAGATGAATATTCACATTTACAAAATATTCTGAGAAATCATAGCTAGTACCAACTACCATGTACACTCTACATATTATTGTATTGTAGTGAATTCAGTGATCATAGTATTATTGTAGTGTTGTGGGTGATCAACCAAAAGACCCATTTAGACTTGAAATTGCTAGTAGTTTCCTATGTATTATTTTTTTTATTTTCATTGTCCATTTCCTTGTTAGTGTAAGTCCTGATTGTCTCATATTAATTTTTAATATATAGAAAACTCGTAAAAGGAACTTGAAGAAGCAAAGCCAAGTATGGAGTGAAAAAAGTCCAAATATTGAGAAATATAATTTTTTATTGTGCCATTACCTCTGAGTTGCTAAAACATTTTGCCATGGCAACACTAATGTAACATTTTTATGCTGTTGAAGTTATTCATAAAGCATTCCATACTTCACTGTCTTCCATGGTTAACTGTTAATTATGTGGAATCTATATTTGTAATCATATAAAGCCAAAACCAGGAATTTATGGCCTGCCAACACTTTATTAGCAGTCAGACCAGCACAAAATACCCAGCTGATTACCCCTCCACAGTTTGAATTGGAAACCTGTGAAATTTCAATAAAATTGTACATTAAAGAAAGTGCCAGGCTTTTAAAAATTATGGATTTTTAAGTACCAATTGTATGAGGCTCTACTTTATGTATGGTTGTACACTTATTAGGGAAAGTGATATATTTCACTAATGCTATGCTATGCAAAATAGCATTGTAATTAATGGGCTAGGAAAAGGCTCCATTCGGTATATCTTCTTCCCTTGCCATGTTCCTTCTTATTGGCAAGACAATATGAAATGATTCTCCATTCTGCCGTGTTCATGGCAGCCTTTTAACCTGTGGAGTAATCCTTTTCTAAGTTCAGAAAATATTTCTGCCATTATTGTTATGAAGAATCTTGAGATTTCACACTGACAGAGTCCTCATCAATAAGGGAACTCAGACTATTACTTCTTACTGTGTATCAACTTTGGGGGCATTGTTATACGGTGGGTAGAAGACTGGGCTTCTAACTGAAAGGCCTGGATTTGATTCTAGAGGACCCTCTGGGAACCCTCAGTTTCACCCAAGCCGTGTGATTTTTTGGTACCAAATCTTCTGGGGAAACTGCAGGCAGTACAGAGAAAGGAACTGGCCCCCTTACCCTGATGTGTGAATTTCACATGCTGTTGGGCTTAGTATTGGTGATCTCCATCCTCACCTATCAAACCAACTTTCGAGTTGAATACTTTTTTTCTTATCAACTTGGACATTAAATTTCGGTTGGACAGTGTCTCCTATCCTGGAAAACTTATGGAATTTTGCTCATCTGGGAAACTAAGAGAACATTTGGGTTTATCACACATTTTATGAAGATATGTATATTCCCTTTCAGTCATTTTAAGCTGAATGATTAATGTGTGTGTCCACTAAAACACATCCAGGTGGTGAAGGAACAGTATGATGAAAGCAAGCTTACTTCTTTTTATGCTTTTTTTAGTTTGGATACCATAATGGCTAATGAGTTTTGTTATCTGGCGAAAATTTGCAGTTTTATTCCTTGGCCGCCTGACTTACCTGGAATTGTTTTGGTGCTAATACTTGTAATTTTCAAGCTCTCTGTTGATGTAAGATACTGATGAATACTTAATGTGACTCCAATGGAACTTCTCATTGCAATTGTCATTCTTGTTCAGGTACATCTATTTTAGCGAAACCTGCAAAATGTCTTGGAGAAACAAAAAAAGTCCCTTAGAAAATGTGAAAACCTCAGGGAAT
>LYUA01000221.1:233949-248556 GCA_002093875.1 Calopteryx splendens | reverse complement strand
GGTCATCCTGGGAAATCACAGGCAGTACAGGGAAAGGAACTGGCCACCCTGCCCTGATGTGAGAGTTTCACATGACGTTGGGCTTAGTACAGGGTGAGCTCTGCCCTCTCCTACCAAACTGACTTTTGGGTTGAATACTGTGATTTATGATTTGTCATGAGCATGAACTAACACATTTTACAGTGTGGTATCCAAACTGATGGAGCTTAGGAGGTGCAATTTTTTTAAATAACAGTTTTTATCAAGTATTACTTAAAATGCTTATTACATTTGCATACCCTATTCGGTAGTAGAATATCCAATAATTCTTTAAAATATATTTCAGAAAACAGCTTTGCTTAGTTATTGTTTTTCATGTTAAAATTTATATTAAGAAAGTTTCCTGAAATGCAGATGGAACTGTTAAGGCTGCACACTTTAAAGTCCCAAAATTTCAAGTTTCATTGGTTGACTGAGCCTTCAATTGATTGGTCTTAAAGGGTTCATTTGAATAAATTAAATTGTATTACTCATTTATTCTGGACACCACTTTTATGAAAGAGTCAATGTCACTAGGGTGCATTTCAATTGAAGGAAATCTGTCTTTGACGTCGCTTTAAGCTGGGAAATCATAGAAATCCATTAAAAGAATGGACCACTGTTAGCATGGGTTGCTGTTTGAAGATAAGAAATGTGATGAAGCCAATAATGTCATGTTATTGGCCTTGATCTCTCATGGCAATACAAACATTGGGAGTAGTTCTCAGGTTACAGGAAATGTAGTTGAAAGAGGAAGTGGCCTTGTGCCAAATTGCTAATGACAACTAATACATTTAAACCAGCAAAATTTGTAGATTACTTGATCAGTTGTCCTTTCCTCTTGCAACGAGCCAATTACTCTGAAGTGATATAATATTGCTCTGGAGTGGAAAAAGGTAAATGAGCTTTGCTATCATACAATTTATGGAATTTGAAGTTATTAAATAAAGTTTTTGAAAAATTCGCTGAAGGAAATAGATTTTAGTTAAATATTTAATATGGGAAAAATATATTTCCTTTTCATTAGCATTTATGATTTATATTTTACGTAGACTCATTGGTCTATATAAAGGCTAATCACTTTGAGCTTGAACTTTTAGGTATAGGCATAACCCTCAACTCATGATCAAAACGAATGAAAGGTAATTTCTTGGCCAGTAAAAATCGTCAACTCAGCCAATGTTGTGTTTTGTATCATTTTATTCCTATATAACTCCTATTACTCCTGTATCAGTCTCTGGGATACATTTCATGCTCTTATTCATTATTTGATTTAATATCACTTTAGAAGTACACACTACAGATTTCAAAATATTAGACTAGTATTTATTGAATTACTTGACTAAATAAATTGATATTTGCAAATCTCATCAAAAAGGCACAATGAGCTACAAATCTATATAATAGTCCCCCTGTGGTCAGTATGTAGAGAAACTTTGAAAAGTTTAATCATGGAAGAAGGAGGTATCTCCTTCTTCCATGGTTTAATTTGGTTCTTTGTTGTGTGAAAAGGGCATATGTATTCAAATTATGTATACAAATGGATTCCAAACGAGAATTTTGTTTTACTCAGAAATGTATGGAGCAATTAATGATAAAGTTATGAGTTCAATCAAAATTCAATACCTTAAGGTCGGACAGTTGTGGTGGATGCAGTGATGAACTATTCATTAAGGGTATTCTACATTACAAAAATCTTGGCTGTGGGTTGTGTGCTTTCAGTTAATATACTATATGAAACGTAGTATTGTATTCACTACCTCATTTAGGTGACCAGCTGCAACAGCAATAAATGTTAGCCAATCCACTTGTTTTTCATCTTGACATCCACTTAGTTGCAACATTTCTTTCAGTTTTTCACCATCCAAACAGAGTCCATCCCAGATTTCATTGAGCTTACAAACATTAACTGAGCCATCTTTACCTATCTAAAAAAAGCTGTTAGTTATAAAATGCTTTATTGTTGCCAACATTCTCAATGTTAAAAGAATAAACTTGAAAACTAACCTGTTTTATTAATACTTTGAGGAATCCTGGTGACAGCCCAGACTCTGTAGTGATTTGAGGATATTCCAGACGTTCTTTAACTGGAGGTCTTTCGCCATTTGCAAGAGATCGAAAATAAGCTGCAGACCATCGCAGGAGATCATAGGGCTGAGTACGAATAGCAGCCTTAGTATATTGTTTCAAAATACCAGGAAATGTTGGTGGAACAAATATTTGTTCTGCACAATACATTTCTGGTGGCTCCAAAGGCATTTTGACTTACTTTTAATGAATGATAAATCTAAAATTTAGTGTACCTGGCAGGAAAGATATTGCAATTGGTATAGTTTCAAAAAGGCATTTGCAAAGAGAAATTAATTCTTAATTAATATACTAAAATAACTATTTTACGTTATTATCATTATGAAAATAATTTTCTTTTTCCGTTAAGTGTTTCATTAATAGTCTAAGACTTAAGTCATTACCTGCAAGCGGAAAATGCATTTATTGAATTTTACAATGGTTACAGTCAAATCGTTTATCTGAAATTAAAGACTTGCCGAAAAAGGTAACGTTCAAGGCAACTTCGAATCGCTGATGAATAAATCGCAAGTGTTTAGGTCACCCGGGAAATGGTATCCATGGCAACGTCTAGACTTCGTCGTATTGCTGCGTGCTGCCACCTAATGGGGAAATTGTGAAAATGAGTCACGTGACCATCTTTTGAAGATATGTGATTACTGAAAGTTTTCTGCGCCAAAACATGTTACTTATTCAAAAGTGGAACAATCCAAGATGAAAGTACACGGATATTCTTAATGGGATTTTCTATGGACTTCCTGGGAGAGGTTTATGCATGGCAAGCTGCATTCGGTAAGAGCTGTTTTCCTTATTTTGGGGGGCGTATATCAAGCCCTGAAATTGTCGCTTGTTCACCTAATTTGGCGCTTAAAATGAACGTGAAGTTTTTAATTCATCGAAGGAATTCAGCCGTCATTGTTTTATTTGAAAAAGATTGTCAAGAAAGATTTGGTTCGATACTTCCATCTTAAACTTGGTATTTTCACATTTATTTACCAGCACGTTTTTTTGAAGGGAAGCACACTGAGCAACATTTTGTGTTTACTATATTGTACCAGTGCATATCATTTGTTAGTTCTATTCTAGTTTATATTGGTGATTATTTCAAATGCGAGTGCTAATTTCAGAAGATTTAATTGTCAACGTAAGTTAGGCCATTGGATGAAAGGTTTGAGCTTTGGTTTCAGATTTTATTATACATTCCAAATTATTCTACCAAATCCTTTCGTATTACTTTGCTTTGGAAATAAATATTATTAACTCTTCGAAACATATTTCTGATGTTGTTTAAGATTGAAGGTTAGCTTCCTATCAGATGAGATTTCGGGCTCATATACCTTCTGTACGTAGTATCCAATACAGCGATAGAAAATATGTAGTCATCGGTGTCAGCTGACGTTAGGGTGACAATTCAGCAAGGGTTTTTTTTTGCAATTTCATTTTTGGAAAGCTCTCTTCCGACCAACTGAACGTAGAAGTTTGGTCTTGTCAGAATTTTAGGAAACAATACGCGTCCGCTAATCGACTTAAATAGTAATAACTCAAATTAGTTCTTGTACCGAAAACCTATTCAATATATTTGACAACGCACTTGTCTGCTGTGCTTATCTTCTAAGAGTTCGATTATGTATGCATTGATGATGCAAAGATGAACTGAGATTGGCGTCTTGATTTTTTTTAAGCATCGCAACTCGTTCTGTTAAAAAATGAATTGTTCAGTACTTTGCTTTTCTCGATGATGAATCGAAAGTTTCTGTTCACGAATTGAGGGGAAAGTCACAGATTACTTTTACTCGCTTATTATTTTTTAGACTAGTCTGCGGATAAATGTTTTTTCCTAGTTCCTAATTTCCTTTGTGTATATTAGTGTTATTAGTGGCCGCATTATGATTTGTCATGTGCCTATATTCGAACGTTTATTATACTTAATGTAAAATGTATAAGGTTTTCGCTGGTGTTTAATCTATTTGAGCCTAGAAAAGATGTGTGTTTTTAAAATTGTTTTACAAGATACAAGGCAATTCGAGTACTTAGGAGCGCTCGTAAGTCTAGAGGGGCGGGAGACCATCGTATTTTCTTCGGTATTCATTATCTAATACGTACCTAGGTACCTTCCCACTCTCCTTTTCTAGGATTATCAATTTTTATAGCGCACAATCATGATTAATTTAAAAGGCTGCGTCAACAATAGAAATTATATTGTATCTGTAATTAATGAGAGCACCGAAAATCTAGGATGGGCGGCCATGAACTTACGGCCCTTTTGTGCTCCTCTTGCTCACGCCAGGGTATTTTAGTAATTGGTTCGGGATTTTAGTCCCATTTCCGGATGTTTTAGCATAGAAATGGCCATTAGTCAAAGTATGTTTTGTTTAATCAGTAGGAAGGTAAATGACATAATTTTGGTCGCCCTACCGACTGGCAATACAGTTGATCGCCCCGCAAATTTGATTAGTGGCTGAAATAATTCAATGGAAAACTAAATGTAATATTCCTTCTGAATCCCGCCCCCGGTAAGAGAACGTAATGAAAAGGCTAGAGGCCATGAGTCGAAAACGACCCATGGCGTTTTCGGGCAACAGTGGTATTTTTTTTTTGCTGTGCGTGCATATGAATAGTTAAAGCCGAATCCTACTAAATACGTCCTAGGTATGCACTGCAATCATTCGTATTCCCTCGGATGTTTTGCTTATTTAAAAAAAAATTGGAAGGTACTTTAAGCACGTACCAACTTTTCAAGTTTTCATTTATGATGGTAGATACAGATGAATGGTAAAAATGACGATTTATAGACCTGATCCAACTTTAGGGATGACGGTCAGTCTCCGTTTGCCCTATGGCTCTGAAATATTTTTTGTGTTCCTTGCTTACTTCATTGGGCTTCTGGATTCCCTGCGTTAACCCAGGGTTTTTTGCATCAGTAACCACATCCGCAGATATTGAGATTATTATTATTGGCAATCTACCGGTTAAGGTAGGTTTCTGATGCACACACTCCTAAAGTAGCCCTTTCTTCATTTATGCATAAGATAATGATAATAGATCCATTATAATGATCCATTGGGATGGTTTGTTTTCGGATCGGTGTATTAGTCGGCAACGTATCATGAGACGATAAATCATATTTTGTGTTCTCAATTTCACTTTAGTAGTTTACATTATTACTCTTCACTGTCAGAGGTGTCACATTGTGGTATGAAAGGGATGACTAGAAAGTAAATAAAATAGCACTGTTACTCATCAGAAATAGGAACTTAATTATATCACGTATTTCAGCTTTACTAAGCCATCATCAGGCCAGCTTAATAAAGGTGGAACTTGTTTTGTGTTAAAGTTTTCATTACTGAAGCGTAAAATAGCTATTTTATTTCTTCACCAGTTACGTATTAAACTACCGATCATAGGTTTCCAATGGACTCGGTAAACATTTTTACACTGTCGGGGTTGTCATAGGAACTAAGCACTACCATAATTCTGAAATAGCATAAATAATACCTCCCTCTACTTCGAAACTGAAATGCAATGCTTTTAATGATTTGTAGGATGTTTAAAATGTTTATGATAATTGCCTTTCCGTAGCATTAGTTTATAAGATCAAGTAGAAGTAATCTCTTAGGCATTAGATCAAATTATTTTCTCTTACTTAATGTGCTGTCTTAGGGTATGGAACTTATTTAATTTTGTTATTCCTTTTGATCTTGAGTAAGTATAGTTTGAGATGCTAGGAAACAGACAAATAATACCCCTCGTTACTTTCGCCACGACCTGTGCTTGCACTTCGGCCGGGTTAGCTTGGTGACTTTCACAGTCGTCTGCTAATCAAATCCCGCCCGTGCACGAACGCTGCACGATATTCTTTTAGTTTTCGTTCATGAGCGGTGCGAAACCACCAAAGCGGTCAGAAAAATATCCAGTAGTCCTTATAGCCCATTCCTTCCTTTTTTTAATATATTTATTATTTTCTTGTTCTTGAATTCGAAAGTTTCGCGACAGAATCGGCAAGGGTTTAAATAAAATTAATTGAAATCTGGAGGTTAATATTTTATCGTCACTATGGGAAATTTTATTAAACAATTAATTCACATTGAATCAATCATACTGAAACGCTAAAATTGAGCAAAATCTGAAAATATGTTAATCCGCTTCTGTTGGAAGTGCCCAAGGACAATTTGTGGAATAGTGACAAAGCAGGGGGAGAGTGACTGTAGACTTCCCTGCTGGCTGGAGGGAACAAAATAAAAAAATGTAGGATTCATAGACTCATCGTGAGGTACAGTATAACAGAACGCTGGAGCTTGCATAGCACTCGCACCTCGCCATTCTCGCTCAGTGACAACATAAGCTACAGTGTTCTACTTCAATGTATTGCACTTGATGATGTCAATTCTTCAAAGAAAAGAGATTGTGCCTAAATAAAGTGTTTATCCTAAAAGTTTTATTTTGCTCTCTCCAGGAACGAGATTCCACAAAGCTGATTCCCTGAAGTTGGTTGTTGTGGAGGTTAGTTCCTGGCTCATTTAAGGAAGGTAGCTAAGAGAAACAATTGGATTAAGGTATATTTTAGTCGAGGAGGGAGTACGTCTGCGTCACAGCCATAGATCCAGAGGGGAGAGAGAAAGCGGATTTTCTAGGATTGGGGGGAGTAGTGGGATTTCGTCAAGGGACGAAGGAATTCGAGCACTGAAGGGATTCGCAGTTCTCGGTGGAAGGAATTATCAGCCAATGCAGGCGGAAACAAAACACTGAAATGAGCGTTACGGTGAGAGGAGTACATGTTTGTCCCTGACTTGACCTCACGGTTCGACGTAGAAATTGAAGTATTGCGTTGGGCTTGCAAAGGGTGAAGAGATCCGGAAAAGTGTAAACATCTTTTTTGGCAATAGGCTATGGGGTAGAGACGAGGGGGACACTCAAGCATAAACAGTATCGATAGTTTTTCTTTCTGAGATTGTTCCATTGCTTCCCTTCCCATGTTATAAAGTTCTATGCGACGTCTTGCATTTCCTGGTTCTTTAATTATTAACTGGCGACATTCCATCTCCCGTGCCCGTTTTATTCAAGTATTCCACTTATCTTGTTGACATAACTTGTTTTATATTCTCTTCTTCATTTTCATTTCCATCGCTGCTGTCGTTTGACGAGCCAGGTGATTTTTAAAAAATCCATTCGCATGTTTTTTTATTTCTTAATCTTAAACATTATCCTCAATCAGAGCTCTTCCTGTGGCTTCTTCTGGTGTATTTTCTTCCCTCTTTTCCATTTATCTTTATAAGCCTGTTCGACTCGAATTTCATTCGAATCGTAATTCATTATGATTCTTATTTTTTTCAAATTTTTTTTCTCCTAAGGTATAAAATTCACTTCATTTTTTTTTATTTTGGCTTGGTTTCTTGGATTTTTAAAAGATATTTTGCAGGACTCACCTACGTAGAAGAACGGTGAATTTCATATTTTCTTTTCTCTTCAAATAGCATCCGTAATTTTACTTTTTTGTTCTTGTTACAATCATCATGATATGTTAGCAATGCATTAATTGGTTCGTAGTTATTCTCGGAGTTATCATGTTCCCTGCCAATCTTTTGACTCCTTCGTAATTTCTTAACCTGAGGTCTTCCAACTCCTGTTTCCCGTAATTCATCCTTGGTCTTCCTCTGTTATTACTCCCCTTAATGATTTCTTCAATTATGTCTTCAGTAAACCCTCCTCCCCCAGGATATTTACAATTACTCTCTTCTTCTTCTTGTTGGTGTTCATATTATTTAGGCTTCTGTATTCACTCCTTGTATAAATTCTTTTTCATTTGTTATTCCCCTTCTCTTAAAAAAGTTCCAATTATTCAGTAGTATTGTCCTTCTACTGTAAATTCCTCATTTCACACCATCCTCGGATTTTCGACTTGCAATTATTGCTGCTCTTACGCCTTTTGACCTTTTCCATGAATGCACTACTTTCATAGTCGAAATAAGTAAATACGCCGTTCTTTTCTTAAAATATTCTATTACGCATGTGGTGACGTTTTAGTAAAATTATAAAACATTTGTTCATTCCATTAGCCCCTAATAAATTTTAAGTAACATACATACTTGGCATGATTACTATGCTTGAACATATATTCTTGAGAGGTACCAGGTTAGGGATTACCTGGTTTGTTCTCTTGTCTGGGTTTTATTGGTTGCCTTACAGTGTTCAAAAGTTGTTTTAAATTTTCATCTTCTTTTTCTGAGCTAAACTTTCATCTTGCCCATCTTTACTTTCTGCTTGTTTTCACAATCCAACACCTTCGTAGCGCTTTTTCTCCGACCGAATAAATGACCACTGTACTGAAGTCGCTGATCTAATAACACGTTTTCTCGATCTTTGCGTTGTGATTATATATATTTAACTAAGAATGTTCCTTTAATCTTATCTTTGTCATCATTTAGTCAAACTAATAGTACATTATTAGTTCTCTCTTTCTTATAATCTTTCGTCGGAATGGTTACCAAACATTGATTTTTTGTTTTCTTCTAAAAATACTCTGTAACTGTCGGTCCACAGCATTCTGTCAATTCAATAATTTCTTAAATAACTTTTAAGTTTCACGCGAAAGGCTAAAATGTTCTTGAGGTTGAAAAGCTATATATATTTATTTTCATTTTGTTAATTTTCCTTTCATTCACTATAATTTAAATATTTGTGTAATTACAAGAATATTGGAGTGAAAACAAAGAAACGAGGAACTAACGGTAATTAACAGAAGAGGAAGGATCGTTGTCTTTTAGAGGATCTTACATTTTTAGTTTCTCTGTGCAGTAAAATACAAGTTGAATACTATTCTCACGTGAGGGAAATTTTACGAGGTTGGTCGCTTAGGCAGGAGTGTTATTCAATTTCATGCCATTCCTACAATGCTACCACACTCACAGTACAATTTGGTTGTTTTTTCAATTTTAGTATGGCGATGTTATGCACTAAGGATAATTCTCCTAGAGGGATGCATATTGATAATACCGTTATTATAAATGGATTTATGAAAAGGATGCACAACAAAATCCCATTTCCCGTTTCCAAATCGAATGTTCAGCTTCGTCAATGACAACGTGGTTGTTGGGTGTGGCTGTATATTATAAAAAATAATTATTGTCCTCGTTATTTATCCCAATATCAAATTTCATACTTTCTCCATGTTATTTATAATTATGAAACTTTTAATCCCTATCGTGTGAAGAGTGCCCGTAATGTTTGCCCTTTCATCCGTTCTTAGCTCAAAAGTTTTCCCATAAAATACTTCCGTAGCTTTCAATCCATGCGACCATCATCTCGTATCTGTAAGCTCAAATTATTATTTCGGCATTTGTTCTATTACGAAACGCCGTATCCAAACTGCCCTGAGGGTGTACCCCTACCTCGCGATATCCTTCCAAGGTGACCCTTATTTCCGTGTTCAATACGTAGAAGAAAAGAAAAGCCTTATCCTCGCCCCTCATCAGTAAGGAAGCGACTCTTTTATGGAGAGTTCCCTCTCGTATTCTTTTTCCCCCCCTCCCCCCGCCTCCCTCCCCGATCCCGCATTACGGCCTCATCACGTGACCAGGATTCAATGCACCCCCGCGTTTCAGTATCCTGCCGCGGTTCAAAGTCCACGGGTCGTCCCCTCGCGTGCCTCTTGTCAACTCAGGGTAGCTGCGGAATGAGGGGTTTAAAGGTTTGGGGCGGGAAGGGAAGGGGGAGGGGCCCTGGCGGTGAGGAAAGGGTTCGGGGAGTGGGAGGAGGAAGCGTGCGGAAGGACTACCGAAGATTCAGCGGGATCACGCGAGTGGCGCAGTGTCGCCATATCTGTGCACGAGATCTCAGGGGGAGGGGAAGAGAGAACATCGGCCTTTTATTTTTGTTGAAGGTTCCTCCACATTCCCTGAATGTGATTTCCCCTCCTCCTTCGCAGTCCGTCCTCTCTCAGAAACCGCCGTGTCTAGTCGCGTGAGAGACGTGGAGCCCCAGATGTATTCGCCAGATTAACGGACTTTTTAAGAATCCCGCGCCATCATCGTTGAGTTATGGGTATAGGGGAGGGTCGGGGTAAGGGGACCCCCACGTTGGAATCGATGCCATCTTTTCACCTCACCGCTTTGAGGTCCTATTCTTCTTGATGTGCTTTAGTCAACAGTCTTTAGCTTTTGTTTATTTTTGTCGTCCATTAACGATTTTTTTTGAGGAGGCGGGGAAGGATTAAATGGCACGTCTATTTCTTGAAATGCTCCGCGGCATTATGTTTTCTTGAACTTTACCTGTGGCAGTTATACTGATTAATGGATGGAAGGGCGAAGCGGGAATCGGAGGGAAAAAAGGGGATCAGGGGAACGATTTGGGAAAATTTTGTGAGAACAACGCTAAAAGTTTTTTTTTCAAATTGCGCCCGGAGTCATGCAGCCTCTTCATGCGATAAGCAAAGGACATTTTATGGCATCGAGCTTACTAATCGCGTCGTTAATTTTAAAATATTTAACGTCTTTACGTCGTGAAGCGTCTCAATCTTGGAGGAGGAATCAATTTTTTAAACCACGAAAAATCTTCGTGTCCTCGAGGGATGTCATAGGGGATGATGAGACGGAATGGAAATTGGCGTAATGATATGAATGATAATTGCGTATTGGCCGTGGAGCTAATTCGGTTGAGGATGGTCCTGTGTTTGTGACATTCAATTCGACCGATATATCATATCCCCATTCCTACTGCTGGATACGAACCTTCTGCCCGTATGACCCTTGTTTACTTGCTTTCTTATGACGCCGATCGCAAAAGCAAAACATGTATTTTTATGCCTTGTCACTGCGGCGACGAAACGCAAAGACTCCTCCTCCGCTTGAAGGGACGCTGATGTTTCCTTATTCATTTCCTCGCTGTGGGAGGAGCGTGAACGATGGTGATCAGGCTGCCTTGCGCACTTGATATCACTGTAAACTATCGAAAAAGGTAAATTTTGCATCCCAGGTCCATGCTCACGCCCAACGGATGATTTTGCATAATCCACCATTATGTAAAACTTTTAACTTTCGATGAAGATATTTTTTTACAGCTTCAAGCACGCCTAAATGGAAATACAACATCAACGAGTGACGTTTCACTACAGCCAGTGGTTGAGAGTTCAATGCTCGAGATGAGTATTAAATGTTTAACATTTAGGTACACTCTCTGCTACTGGTTACCCCATTCTTCAACGACGGGATAATTATTTTTACCTGCAATCCGTTTGTTGAAAGGCAATTTGTGTCGCCGAGATTCGCCTGCAATGGCTTATTTTTTTAAGATGGGTAGGAAACTGTCAGATGGAATTGGTGCGGCAACTAGTGTTGCTAGTGAGTCCCTATACAGATGGACTGTGATCGACCCCTGAGTGTTGAAGAGTCCTTCAACATTACGTTCCCAATCGGATTTTGAGGAGAGATTTTGCTCGCTAAATGCTGAGTAGAACATTGCGCATCAGATGGGGCCGTGAAAACTCGGAGATTGCAATCGTCAACTTTAGAAAGATTCTCTGCCACTTGTTTGGAAATATTTCCATTTAATTTTTGATAATAATTAATGATAATTTCAACCATTTGATTCCATTTTTTCTTTGTTGAACATTTCGTTAGTCGTCAACTTGACGATAAGATACCGAATTGCTGTTGTTTCTCATTTTAGGAGTCCAAACAATCCTCAAATCAGGAAATGACTGGAAAATAGCATTGATTGTCCATTGCGAAACTAAGTATAAAGCGTTAGGCTTAGTTTCATAATCGACAATTTATTTCGCGGCCGCATTCATATTCTGAAAGATATTGACGGGGTAATATGCAATAATATTGACTAACGCTATTTAATTATAATATATTCGTCAAAATGGCAGCCAGGAGGGAGATCACAGATATTCAAAGAGCTCCTTGTTAATGCTATTGATTCATAAATCGCTGGATGACGAAAAAGCTATCACCATTCCTCAAATTCCGGACTTGAACATACTGCGATTACTCGTGCTACCATGAATCCTCGAGGCGGTTCGCAGGATCCGTGGTCGCGGACGATTCCCCAGATAGAGAGAGGACAGCACATTATGAGTAGCGATGGCGATAAGACTTTGGAAGGATTCACGACGACCGCGTCCCAGGGTTACCGTGATTACGTATCACGCCGTCACAACCTCAAACAGAATAGCCGTCCAATGAAATGGTGCCAATTAGGCTTTCTGTGTTTCTCACCGCACTCCCTTCTCTTTCTTGCTCCTATCGGCCTGCTGCATGATAAATAAAATTCATTCGTAGTAGTGGAGTCTGAAATGAGGAGTCGGTTGGGGTGTTGTTCACCCAGAATGTTTAATTTGAGCCCTGACGCACGCGAAGAAATCAGTGCAAAGCACACGAATCGTCTTTATCTCGACCGAGAACAAAGTTTTTGACGTTTTAATTTATGCGTAACATATTGGGAGTTTTATCGGGAAAGTGGGGGTGGGGGGAAAGAATGATTGGTTAAAACCTTGACCATGGTTTTTACTTTAACCTTTTTGTTAGTTCATAGGATTGATAATTCCGACGAAGCGCAAAGACTCCTCCTCCGCTTGAAGGGACGCTGATGTTTCCTTATTCATTTACTCGTGAGAGGAGCGTGAACGTGTGATCTTAACGTGTGTACGATTTGCACAAGAGGATCTGCATTTGAAATTTCGGGAAAAATTTGGACTAAGGGTTAGGGGAAGCGATCGACGCAGCGAAAGTTTCGATTCTCAAGTTAGCTGCTGCTTTGTTGGATGCTCACGGCATCGCTTGTGGTGGAGTCCCTCAAACAAAGTAACATTATCCCTCGAGGTTGTCCACGGACGCGTCCAGCAGATGGCTCTCGCAAAGAGGTCGCGTTGCTGATAGTGACGCGAGCAAGGTGTCAGGAGAAGATGAATAGCGGCAATGTGGTACTTATCTGTGAAACACAGCTGCCGGGGAGATTGAAAAACAGGCGCGTTTCCTTCGAGTTTTGTAACTTTAGGAACATTACGATCAAAGGAACAAGGATGGAAAGTGCATATTCTTATTTACGACTCATGCTGGAGCAAACATTAACGAGGTTACACCAATCAAACTAAACAATTGCAGGGTTGATTAGGAGCAGTTTTCCATTCTCTTCCGTTCCTCACTAGCATTTTTATTGCATCGAAGGCTTTATTGTCTTCCACTCCTTCCTCCTCGTAATTCGACTTCTGTGTTCCTCAGCAATTTTTCCGTTTTCTTCCATTATGAAATTGAGTGCCGATTCGCGCCTCAGCGTAAGTCCAATTAGTTCTCCTCTTCATCTCATAGGCTTTTGTTGTTCCCACCTCTCATGGAATGTTTACTCCTCCGGCCTATAGAATTGATCTTTCTAACCCTTATGCGCAGATCCCTGTCACTAAATGCCCCTTACTCTATCAACTTAGCTGTCTTTCTCGTTTTATGCGTCTCACAACTTCAGGAATATAACCACCGAATGTAAGATTTTACGAAGTTCCCTACGGTATTAAGCTTAGGTATGTTATTTATTGTTTATTATTGTTTATTAAGGACTGTGATAGAGGGGAGAATGTTGGGTAAGCGAGGGAGAGATAGGACAAGATTATGCTCATTGCACGGAATGAAGGGTGGCATAAAATATGCGGCAATGAAGAATGGGCTATTTTTGTGCAAGTTGTTGAGATTTTAGTGCCGTGTATCCGTCAGAAACCTACCCTAACCGGTACATTACCGTTAAAATTATTTCTTTTGATAGTAAGGCTTCTAAATTTATTTTTTTTCTTACTAATAGGGCACTTATGATTTAGGATAGGAACTTTTTATTTGAAAAATTTTATTGATCGGAGTTTTCAGCTTGAATGCACGAAAAATACTGCTAAAACTTCATTATAATATTGACTAAATTTGTAGTACTTACAATCAGTGAGATGATAATTGGACGCATCACACTGTCATTTTCCCCGGAAAGGTTCTGCATTATTGGATCCTGTTCCCTTAATTTTAAGTTTATGTATATTAATGGTGGAGAAATGTTAGGTGAGAAAATAAAAAAATCGTGATAGCTCTTTGCAGCCTCTAAAGATGTTATCAGAATATTTAGTTTCATTTGATAATATTTTAGTATCGTACGAGCTACAGAAAAACGTTTTGGAATGTATGTACACTGATTATATATTAAGCATATTTGCGGAGAACTGTGGAAGATGCAATTTAGCTGTGGTAGATTTAAGATAAAAAGCGGCAAAAAATCACGAGACCCCACTAGAGTTATGATAACTTTTAAAGGATGCACGAGGAAACCTTAAACTCAGATCAATTTTTTAAATACACTGTTGATCTCCGGAAATGACTTGTATTACGCAGGAAAAACTGAATATTTGAATTTTATTAGTGGTTGGTTTTGCTCCTTCATTTTATTGGCTAAAATATATATTTATGATATATATTTATATCATAAATATATGTATATATCATATATATATAATATTTATATATATATATGTTTATATGTATATGTATATATGTAAAT
>LYUA01000221.1:137240-149510 GCA_002093875.1 Calopteryx splendens | reverse complement strand
AAGAGGGCGTGCGACAGGGGGAGAGCCCCCCCTCTCCCCCTGTCGACACGCACACGCAGGGACACAGGGACACGCAGGGTGAAGGGAAGGGAATTGTTTGGGGTCTCCTCCTCCCTCGAAGGAAAGCACGGATTGTCTGTGGTGTTCCTTGGGGGAGGGGGGTAGGCGAGGGGGAGGTTTAGAGGGGAGGAACGAACGAAGAGCCAAGAATTTATAACGTACCTGACGAGTGGGAGAAAACCAGGAAATGTTTCAAAGCATTTGTGACTACAAGGGGGGAAGGGACGTAAGCGTTTAAGTTGGCCGTCTTAAACAGTCGGTCGGACGGGGGTGAAAACAAGTGATTATGCTAAGGAAACCGTTTTCCGCTGCTCGCAATTATCTTATCGCACGTGATTCCATTATCGGGAGCATTCTCTACACCATTGCGCGGAGAAAAGAATTCGGAAAGAAAAAAAACAACTCATTGTCGTTTATTGTTTTATTTCACTCATTTTTTCTACGTAATTGACTCCCAAAATATTTGCTTTTATGTTTTACAATTTCCTGACGTAATGAGATTCTCAATGAATGGGAAGGACAACTTAAAACTTCTGGTAGGAGGCCATAAACTAGAGCAGGTACAGAACACTTAGACTTGGATTTGGAAAGCATTTTGGACGAGAATGTAGCAAGTAATGAAGGCATAAAGACTAGAAATGCGTTGATAGAAGATGGGTTTACAAAGGGAAGGGAGTTTACCACAAGGACTATGAGTAAATATGTAAAGATTATTGAAAGCTTTTACGCATAAGTATGGGACGTATCTTTGCATCACTCGGAAACTTAGTCTTTGATGCAAGTGGATGAGCGTAGATAGGAGATTTCCCAAATGGGGGTCTGGAGAAGAATGGACCAAATAAAATGGACGACGGAAAGGAAAACAAACGAAAAACGCTAGGCATGGTAGGGGAAGGGAGAAGGTTATTTGGAGAAATTCGAAGACGACAGGAAAAGTGGATGCGGGAGATGATGAGAGACAATGGAGTGTTGAAAGCTGTGATAGAGAGAGGAGGATGGAAGGAGGGAGGGAGGGCGAGGTGGAGGGAACAAAGGAATAGACATTTTGGATGAAACGAAGTGAGGTAGAAAGCGGGTGGTGTTAAAAAAAATGGTGCATTGAAATATGGTTTTTAAGGATATCCAGAATCGTGTTAGATAGAGCTTAAACCATAGCGGCCTAAGAGACCGTCTGGTAGTTTTTTTTTGGATTCCGAAACCCTACTTCGAATCGAAAAACTACTAGTAGATTGATATATACAAAAGATTGATCTAATTGCAGTAAGTAGTTACTATTTTCCATTATGTCAGATAGTTAATCTGTCTCTCATGCAAGTCTGTGCATCTCTCTGAAACGCAAAAATCAATCAAAGTGATTCCATAGTATAGATATCTTTAAACTATGACATATGACGATTTATCGTAACATACATCAATGTGTCTACTTAAAATTTTCTTTGGTCCGTGGTATTAGTACTCGTCATCGATCGATTTTAAATTTTTCGGTTTGTTTCAGTTATTTATTTTTCAGACTACACTGAACGGAATCCCTATCGTTTGACACGGAGCACCTTCAGATTATTTGATTCATGTCATTGAAAATGCTGACTAAATCTGTTGCAAGAGCGCACCGGAGACCGCAATCTCAATGACAAAGCAAATTTCGCGGATCAGGACGGAGTGATAGTGTGAGTCACGGGTTTTGAACAAATGGTCTTTCTCATTCATTTCCGACGGGCGCATATTTAGCATTTACCTATTACCCTTGTCTTAAGAACTTTTAAGGAACTCTGGTCTCTGCCATGGTAAATCAGTTAGGATATGTGATGATTTGACGCTAAGGATGCGTCATATTTCCTTGGCCGGATTATATTTACTATTTGTAATCTACCGGCTAAGGTAGGTTCCTGATGGACACACTCCTAAAGAAACACATTCTTCATTGGCCGGATTATAGAATCTCAAAAAAAATAACCTACATAAAATTAATATGGATGACGAAGCAATGTTTATCCATGGCATGATAAAGTCCAAAATGGCGTGCTCATCTCCATAGCGAAAAATGCATCACTATATTATATTTCATTTAGAAGTATATTTACTACTGTCGGATCCACTATTAATTTTTGGGGTTTTAAGGCTTTAAGGCCACCGGCGGATGCCTGACACTCGGAGTGAATTAAGATCCGACCAATCCATCTCTACGGATTCGAACCACGTCGACTTTGTTGATGAAAGTACTACCCTCGGGACTAATGGAATAATTGTCCCCGAACAATTGATTATCCTTTTGTAACTCAGGAAAGTAGCTTCAATAAATGGCCTAGGAGAAATCCTACTCCGTAAACCAATTAATGGAAGCCCATTTTTTAGAAGAAACGATAGCACCTATATCGACTATTCCGAGTCAAACCAGACAAATATTGTACGTTTAAGTTATAGGTTTTAGTAAAATTTTAATTTTAATTCTGAAGTAGAGCGCACCTAAAAAAAGTAACTCATTCCTAAGGATTCTGTGAAATATTTGTTATAATAATGTAATATAAATACACTCGCGATATAACACTTCTGATTCTATTTTCCTATGTAACTTTTGTAATTATAAAGCTGAAAATATCTTCATTTTAGAGATAAGTGTTGAATATTAGATTAATTTTGATGCAACATGCGTGGATTGACTTCTATCCCAATGTAAAAAATTTTAGTCCTCGTCAGCTCTGGGAAAACATTCTGTATCATTACAATCCGTTGGTGTGTTAGTATAGTAAGTGAAGACCGATTACTCCGTTGCAGCTTATTCTATTTTATTCAGAAATCCCATCTTGCTGCATACACCCATTTGAATCATATTACTCTTGAATATGGTCATAGGGCGTTGGAACATACTCTGTAACAGATGACGTAATTTGCACGTTCTTTATCGGGGTTCAATCAAAAGCAGCACTGTGGTGGGAGTAGGAGCGCTGACTCTCTCTTTGCCAAAATGAGTAGCCCCATGGAAACAAAATAAACTTTGAAGCTACGTCGCTCACCTAATCTCTTCTATAAACCACGTTTCCGAGTAAAGATGTCTGAGGAAAAATGCTGACATAAATGCTTCCAAAATGCTCCCTGAATAATTTTGATTTAAAGAGTGGCAACAAGCCTTCTCTTCTACGTACATTGTGCTGTAGGTGGTTGTTGATGTTTGCCTCCTACGGACTCGTCAATCTGTAACACCGTCTGTCGTCATCCTAAAGTGCAAATCATGCTGGGAAAAATTATAACTCTCGGTGCACAATCACGCCTCTTGATTAAAACATCCATGAATGAGAATGGACTTTGCGTGCGTTCGGAAGAGGGCACGAGCCATCAATTTTGAGGCAAATCATAACTGACTCAAATTATTGCATCCTCTTGTTAGACATGACGCAGAAAAATCGTCGAGTTCTGAGGTAAAGGAGCTGATATGCACAACGCCGATTGTAACTAGCCACGAGGACGTCGTGATTACAAGCGACTTTGTGATGAGTTTCAGTGCCGGCCAGAATTACTTGCCCTTCTGGAAGCTGACCTCTGTTAGGTTAGAAGTAATGCATGCTTAACTAAATTGTTTAAATGGACCAATGGTACTAAAGTTGTTAACTCCTAATATTCTTTGCTCCTAAGCGTATCACATGCATTCGCAATTTCTTCCTTGGGTCGGGAGATGTACGTAATAATAATAATAAATTGCCTTTATTGGGACGAGATTGAGACTGTATTAGTCCCTTCTTCCTCATGACCCCTCGTCAGATGCATATAATACATAAGAACACAATTTATAAATACACTTTTACATTAGAAATAAATATATGAAATACAATAATAATATTGGGTGGGAACGCCTTGTTAGCGGAGCTCTAGAATATCGCTTTCTTTCTTATTTGGAAAAATGAAATCGCCGCAATGTTTGCAGAAATCATACCTCGGGATTTGGCTAAATCTTATCAGCCTTGGTTCCTAGATTTTGTTTCTGTTATATCCAACCAAAGTTTCAAAGAAATTTTATGTACATACTTTGTTTAAAAGGCGACATGATATTTTTTTAGATCTAAAGAAAGTTCATACTAAGGTGTATATTTCAAGATACCAATATAATTCCATGGAAAATATGATTTATTCGCATTAAAAAATAGTTTCCTGGTGTTACTGTTGCGTAGTTTATTTTCATGGAAATTTATCGGCAGGATTAGCGATAATATCATTTTGTGTCCACGAAAAAGGAGATAATACATTTTAAAATTATAATAAAATTAGAAAAATAAGATCATAATGTTTTTGAACAGAAGTTTGGGACAAAGCCTGGCCACTGGTCAAAGCCTGGTCATATTATAGGCTCAGTTTGATCAACATTTAATATTAACTTTATTCAGAAAATATGAGGTTTCTTTCTAATTTCGTCATTTGTTTATGTGACGTGACTTAAAAGAAAAAATATTTAATTCAAATCTTTTGATTTGTCACTTATTAAAACTTAACTCGAATGAAGTAATGTTTGGCAACTCGCCATTTATTGTTATTGTTACAACGAGGCTAATGGGAAGCGTAAAAGTGATTCGCAGTGCTACTCGTAATTATCGTTCGCCAAAGATGCAGACGTTAAATGCGAGGAGTCATTGCTCACCTTGTTCCTCAAATATCTCACCCAATTCCTTTCGGAATTGTGAAATTGCAGAGGAGTCGTTAGGAAACACAGCATGCTCATACATAGAGTAAACCTTTCGAATTCTGTTAAACATTTAGAAGCGTGGTGGATATGTGAGCCGATCGGCTGGGCGTTCGCTATCCAACTCCTAACAAGGATTATTTAATTAGAGAGGCACCCTTGCACTCGTCGTACGAGTCCAATTACCCGGTGCAACTGCTTTGAAAATAGTATTATTCTGTGCTTTGTTCTCAAATAAAGGAGGCTAGAAAGGAGCCCTCGTTGAAATTGATTAAAGGGAGACAAATTTCTTTCTCTAATTCGTAAATTTATATCGTGCTAACTTATTCACTTAGTTTTTTATCGTTACATAAGTTCGTCTGAATGCTGTGGCGCATGTTCGCTTTCGGCTTCTTGGTCGTTTATTTTCTTCCGCTAAAGCGACATGCTTATTGAATCATCCATTTTCATTTTTTTATCATACGGTTCAGCTACCATTGCTAAAAAAATGTACCTAAGTGTACATTGAAATATTCACTGTTTATGCTTTAATTTTCATATATCTCGAACGTGGAATTTACCCTGCTTCACTGGACCTGAAATGACGATAAAAAGTTTTGAAGAAGATATGGATGGCTTTCGCACTTTGAGAAATCTTCTGAGAATCATTTTAATTTTGATTAAATATTTATTAGAGGACTGGTTGTTCTAGTCTGCCCTGGTGAACTTATTCAAAAACCGTTTTCTCTCTAAATAAGAATTTTTATGCTTCTGTTTAAGCCTACGTATGCCTCTATAACCTATAATAATTCGTATTCTTCAGGTTTCCAGGGATCAAACCACCATAGGTCATTTACAGCCTTGCCAGATTTGAGCGTTGAAATCGAGCCATGTGGTTTGATGGACGGGTGCTTTACCCATGAGAATAATTTACGTTAAGTGAATTCTCGCGTTATTCGGGTTTTTGAATGCTCATGAAGGTCTGGTGAATAGGATCTACTTTAATCCAAGATTTTACAAACTATGAAGTAGATACTTCCGAAAAGCGTTTGCTTATTCAGCATTTGCTAAGAAATTAAATCTATATGTATATGTCTTTTGGTGAACAACAATCCTCTTACATCACCTTCAACCTTTTTTCCCATCAAACTTTGAAGTGCGTAATGCCTAACGGTTCTGATAAACAAGGCCCTCGGATGGCTATTGCACTCGTACAAGAGAGTCCTCGAGTCCCGATTCCAGGGAACCTCATGATGCCGAGAAATATAATATTTTGAATTCTTAAAATAAAACCATTTGATGCTTGGAAATTAGGAAAAACGAAAAAAACTGCGTGACCACAAAAAATAAGACTTTATTTTTCAACCAGTTTCACTTCACTTAAGCATATTAAGCAATAAGATATAAGGACAATAGAGTCTTATAGATATAGTCAAGCGTTGGTGGATGGGAGGGGAGGAACTGGGTGGGAGGTCGGCTAATTTACCATCATAATGGAATTCCAAAAAGTCTCGTCCTCAACTATCTCTGTTATAAAACCATTTGAGTACACTGTGTACTGAGGTACACAGAAGCTGAGGAATATCAACTAAATTTCAAATAATTGTACAAAATTTGATGATGTAAGTAATGATTATGTCTTGGAAATCGAATTTTTTGTCTTGTTCTCTGATATTTACCGTATTGTTTTAGTAGAATACTATCCTACCGTGTGAACCCAGTAATGGAATGAAACCGGTGTTCTTTATTCAAAATTAAAAATTGACGTGAAGTTATGAAAAAGAATTATTTGTTCATGGCTTTTCATGTTACATCTTCACATGCTTAATTAAAAATTTTTAACATCAGTTTCACAATAGCTCTAGGTAAGTAAACCCTTTAGTAGAAAATGGAACTTTTGTAAACATTCCTACAAAGCACGAGGAAGAAGCTAAAGCATAAATAGAGATGTGGAATTTGATTAAATTGGCATGGTTGGACTAAATTTTCTCACTTAGTATTAGAAACAAAAATGGCCTGAATCCGAGCATATTGTTTCGAACGTTTTAAGTTCGAACACTTGACATAGTTTTGGTTCGAGAGTTGGCTATGTGAAGGCATTAATGAATTTTAAATATCTCCGATAGGCTACAGTTTATACCTATAGCCGAAATAATGGCAGTAAGACCGCAGCCAGAGTTTTTATTTACGTCAAAGTTCACTTTAAAGGTTACGTAATACATATAGGAATAACGTGGGAAGTGTTAAGTGCACGATAACGTTACTAGGAAAACAAATTTCTTCGCTCTGCAGGCCACTGATTCTTGTTCAGAGACAATTCATAACAAAGATGGGTGCAACTCAACTTTCTGATACAAGAATACCAAAATTTTTATCATTTTTGGATGATTTATGATGACATGTTGTAGGTGATAATAGTAATATAATTCATTACGGGAAAAGCCCATTTTTTCACAATACATTCATATAGTACTGTGAATGAATTTTACAAACAGCTGATTGTATTAGATGCTGCGTTATTGCACAGCCAGAAACCGCGAGTCTTGTGAGGCACCGCTGAACATAATCTCTAACTACTCATCGTATCTAAGAATAGAAATATCAACCGATGTTGATAATATTCCGATTCTCTAGCTACAAAGAAATAATTACACACCTAGAAGCTAGATCCGCCGTTGTAGCAGAAAATCCAGAAGACCTACTAGCATCACTAAACGCAATGGAAGAAACGCACCAAGAATATAGCATGAAAATCAACAATAAAAAAAGCTAAAATATTAGTCTGTGGAAGAGAGAAACTGACAGCAGACGTCCTACTACTAAAAGGAGAGAAATTAGAACAAGAGGAAGTTCCATTACATGGAATGGAAAAGATCGATGTACATCAAGTGCAGAGTCGCTCAAGCCTAGAAGGGGTTTATGATGAAGAGACAGCTGCTGTGCTCAAAGAAGATAACGTTACAAAAAAAGTATAAGTACGTCAAAGCATTCGTATGGAGCGTGGTCCTCTATGGATCAGAGCATGGACCATCGGAAAAACAGAGAAGAATAGAAGTTTTCGAAACCTGTTGTTGGAGACGATTGCTGAAGGTTAAGTGAACGGATTAAGTTAGATGTGGAGAAGTATACAGAAAAGCATAAGAAGAAAAGACCATACGGAGCACCATATGGAAAAGAAGAACCAGATGGTTTGGTCACACTATGAAGCACAGCGGATTTGTCAGGAACATAATCGAAGTGGAAATAGAAGGAAAATCTCACGAGAAAGATCAAGGGATAAATGGGTATGTAAGACCAGTAAAGAAGGATGTATGAATGAAGAGCTACTGTGGAAGTGAGGCAATCGACGTGGGATAGGAAAGAATGGTGGGCTGCAGTTTACCAATCTTAGGATCGAAAGACTATGATGATGAGATGCTAGTGAAGGAATTGGTGTTCACAAAGCCATCAATTTTAATACCTTTACCAATGATATAATCATTATGAAACTATCATAAAACCGAAAATAAAGATGAAGGTGCATATGTATCCGTCAAAGTGTAATGCAAGGAATATGGGGGATTTTAAGAAGTAATCTTCAAGAGATGATCCGACAACACATGTATAAACATTGACGACACATGTCAATTATTTATAGATATAAAGAGGCACGAGATTAGCAAGTATATTCCTAGGAAACGGAAACATTATAGTGACAAATATAATACCTATTTCATCAATTACTGACTGATGCAAAGGGAAGAGACAAACTTTTAATGGAAGTCCAATTTTAAAATGACATTCAAGCTCGTGTCTCGCAGCAGTAGCGGGGAGCTAATTTACGCTGGACACATTTATACTGTAGTTCCTTCAATATCTCATTTCTTACCCACTCGGTGTATATTGATGCAATCTTATTTTCTCATCAGAAATATGATTGAGCAGGGAAATCTAACTCTGGGACTTATTTTACCTTTTATCCCATGCAGAAAATCGAAGCGTAAGCATAAAATCTTTTTACAAAAATCAACTTCTCGCTTCTAGATTTTCCTTCGCGAGGCCTGGGTTGAGGAAAAGCTTATGAAATGACTTCAATGTCAAAGCCTTCCGGTGGCAGAAAAAAGGACCATGAACCAGATTGGAGTTTGGTTTCGCTGAAGTGACATGCTCTCCAGTATCAAAAAATCGTCCATTGATGAAAAAAGCTCTTTAGCGCACACTACCTATTTTATCTCTGAATGTTCTTATTCCAGACACACTGATTAACCATCGCAATGAATGAAAATGTTGAATCCAAGGCTTCTGCCGGTCGTGCCAGGCTGTGGTGGATAGTTTTTACACTGGCAGGTCGATTTAAATATGGTGCCTTGGTGCCCAGGAGTGACTATTGTGATGAAATTATGAGGGTTTAGTTAATTCATGGTTGCAACGAAGAATGAGCTGAACCTTCTGATATCTTGACATTGAAAACTCTACTGAACTTCAGTTATCGGTAGCCTCGAGAGAATTCGATCGCGCGATAGCTGGCAGGCGTACATTATGCATGTGTACCTGTAATTATTTTATTTTAAACACATTTATAAACTTTTCGGAAGAGGCAGTCCGGCAACAGGGCTTTGAAGTTATTTAGTCATTAAAAACCCTCGTGGTGCTTTTTTCCGCTAGTTCTTGATTCAGTGGACAGAGGCAGTGAAGCCGTCGTCGTAAGGTTGGTTGACTGAATTAATACACACTCCTCCCCATTCGCGCGTTGCCGTCTTCAATTTTTTTTCGTTTCGATCCCGACGTCTTTACCAATTCGGCCTTGTCTCAAAGACACAGGTTCCGTTGCCGAAGGAGTTTTCCCACGAGGCGCCAAAGCATTGTCGCCTGATTGGCTCGATCAAGGTCCCGGCGGGTGACGTCACTTCCCCGCGGTAAGTAGGGAAAAATTTTCATCCTTGAGATCGATGGCGCACCAGAAAACCTCCGTCCGGCTCCCCGTCCAGCCAAGCGCGGCAGCAAGCACCCTCCTCTCCGCCGCACTCTCAACGCTTCTCTCCCACACCTCCCAAGGGGGCGGGGGACGGCGACTCTCCCTCCCCACACCAACTACCTGCACGCCGTGTCAAAGCCGACGATTGCTCTCCATAGGCACCTTTCACCTGATAATCGTGTCCAGTCCTTTCTCCATGCTGTCTCTCATATGTTTCCGCGTCAGCTCACGTCTTCTGCACACTCTTTTGAAACCAATTAATCATTGAAGCATTTAAAGAGATTATTTCAGCCTGTGTCGTCAACTACGACTTATTACTCAAGTGTTTAGAGTGAAGCGATGGCAACCTATAATAATCCAACGGTCTCTTTCTCTTTAAAGCTTGTTTTGGCCTTCCATTCACGAGATTATAATGATCGAGAGCGTGTTGTTTATCGTCCGACTTTCGTTTTTACATGTTTTACTCTGGGACTAACGGAAACGAATCGAATATCTAAGAAGCGATAATTTCAGTAAGTGTTTGCTGTTATATTTATTTCATCGTAATTTAGTTTCTTGACCGTGCGTAGCATTATTTCAAATAAGAGTCAATTCAGTCATAAATTTACACGCTCTTGGTTCGCCATTGGAAGCGAAAAACGCTTCCGGTGAGCGAACGCGAGGTATCAACGTGCACGGAAAAGTATTGAAGCAAGCAATTACAGCGTTCTACATTTAAGGTGGGTTTAATCTGTGAGGGTTCACCTCGTCCCATTTAGCCCAAAGGGGTGTGAAATTCGCACACAAGGGTAGGGAGACCTATATCTCTGTACCACCTGCTGCTTCGCCGGAAGATGTGGTATCCGAAAAAATCACAGCATGCGTGAAGCTGAGGGTGTCCGGACTGATCCAAACGACTGTTGGATTTGAACCAGAGCCCTGCGATAAGTAGCCGATATCTCTTCTTATTAGGCAACCACACCCCATCCCCAATTTGTTCATATCACTCACCTTTGGGCTTTACATTGGTGAGCTCTGCCCTCACCTATTAAACCAACTTTCGGGTTGATTACCGTGGTTACGACCATCGTTCGTGGAGTTCCTATTGGAATTTTTTTTTATAATTCTGCCAAAATACTGTTTTCATTAATGGAGGGTATGAGTATTGAACGAGTTGAGATGAGCCCCAGCGACTACGTGGGTGCTGAGTAATGTTTTTATTAAGAGTAAAAAGGGAAAATAGAGACCCTGGATGTATTTGTTTACTCTTTACGTAAATTACCAATTGTCGAAATTTTTCAATGCCAGCATTTGGGATGCTCAAAATATGACGTCCGATTGGAGACTGGATTTATTTTGAAAAATTATGCCACATGGGCATAGTGATTTCTACCATATGGCCTTGCTGAACATAATGTAAGTATGTATATAAATATTGTATCCTTAAGACATGAGATTAAGGAATAATTTATGCATCTAAAATTGAATTAACAGTGAACTTCAGCTAACTTCAACTGGTCAGATGCAGACACCAATGGAAATCGGGTCTGCCTTTCTCATGAAAAACTTCTTACTGCTTCTGCTAAGGCAGGTGCAATAGGCACATAACACATCAAAGAATTTCACATCACATTTACTTGCTTTACACCTTTGCTTACGTTATCTTTGCACCTTCAAAATTAGGACGGATTCCAAGGCCATTCACGGCGTGTACGATCTAACTCATAAACGATAAAAGGTTCTCATGAAAGATTTTGGACAAGTAAAGAATGACAGATAATCGAACCGTCATCCTGGTTTGGTTCTTTAATTTTCAACACTTCTCGAGCCTCTGCATAATACCCACCAATGGAAATGCATTGACCCTGCGCGTGTTTATTATGTGCTCTTAAAATAATACGGAGATCATAAGGGTAGATAATTACTTGAACTATGTTTTTCCGATGGTTCACTGGGAAGAAGGTAAGACTCGATGAAGTGTATTGACCTCCAGTGCCTAAGGCCCGCGTTCCATTCTGCAAATACGCCTCTCTTACTCCTGGTGTCGTCCTAAAAAAAGTGGAACACCCGACGACGTATTCTCTATTCACTTTACCTATCCTCTGCCTCGTCGGCCCGTGGTAACCTTAATTGCATCATGCAAGTGCACAACATTCGGGTTCCTTTATAACCCTAATGTAATAACTACCATTATCAACCTTAGGGAAAATTTTTATGCAGCTTAGGGCCTCAAAAATAACATATTATTTATTTGTGGCTGGAGTGGAGTATAACCTCTTAAAAACACGACAGGGAAGGGCGATGAATCTCATGGTAGGTAAGGATATATTCAAACCAACATATGGAATGGAAAAAAATCCATATAGGTTCATATTCCCACAGGTAAAAATATTCGTATGCCCATGACAGTTACGAAGGAAGTGTTTATTTTGTTACCCTAAAATCAAAATCTTTTGACGAAATAAAAATGTTCCAGGGAATCTTATATAGAAACACAGGTATAAATGGCCTCTATAGTCAATAGTTCAAATTGCTATAGGAATATATAGCAATTTGAAATTTCAGCACTAAAAATTAGCAAGCAAGTTACACGTAGATAAATTAATTGCAATGTTCCACAAAAAAGCAGCGG
>LYUA01000221.1:111618-121978 GCA_002093875.1 Calopteryx splendens | reverse complement strand
TTTAACACTAGCACCCCCCCCCCCATATCCCACCCCTCACTCCCCTGCCGGCAATTTTGAGGAATTACCGGGGGGCGTGGACGTGGGAAGTGAGAAGTGTGAGGTCTGGCTCTCTAATAATTCTCTCCCATCCCGTAGTTTTACGTTTTAATGTTTCCTGAGCGTGAGTGGGATAAGTTTCGCTTCCGAGAAGGGTCACCTTGTAAACGGAGTCTGATCTTTTTTACTGGTGTTCTAGTTTATTCTTTTTATTATTTTTCCTTGTTTGCATGCTCCTACTTTTCCTCTTGTGACTTGTTCGGACAGAAATCGAAGCCGGGATTTTACTTTTTTTTCAATGGTTGACAGTCTGAAGACAATGCGTTTGTAGCGTCATTTAAAGTGTCCGGAGCTTTACCAAAATGATATGGAGTGATAAAAATGCACAGTATCACAACTTATCGAAAAAGACACGTGATCAGGCATGGTTTGACCTAGAAGGAAGAGTAAAGAAAAGTAAAATTTAAAAATCATGAAGGGAAAAGAGTGCAGAGGAGTAGTGTCAGCAATCAACAAAACAGCAACAATAATAAATCCGAAATTTGGTTTTGATTAAGTAACCCACACAATGATGAATTTCCTCATGAATTAAGAAGTCGAAATTATTTTTTTTAATGGCAACAGTCCCATTCTATAATGGCCTGGAATATAATTAACGGCAAAAGTCAAATATTACTAGAAACAAAACATATTTGTTGGAAAACTGCAGCGTTATCTGCCAATATGGAGCGGGACCACCTCACTAGCTTTAATATAATATCTTATAAGGTATTATAATTATTCTATATCCTGGCTCTCACAGTTAAACTGTGATGGAGTAAGAGTTACTTCCGTCCTTTGATTACATTATTATAGAAAGAATCCCTGTATGGTGTTGTACGATAGATTCTTTTTTATGCGCTTCATGTTGGATATTGAGTTTCATGCGCTTCATGTTAATTTGGTTCAGACCAAATTTTAAAAATTATTTTGATTTTCTATTTTGTGTTCCACACATTTCTTTTTTCTCCTCCTATCTCTGTGTACTTTGCACTTTAATCTCTGGCCTGTTTTAAAAGTATGGACCATATGCTTGAGTAATATAAGCTATGTTTAAGAGAGACCTAAATGGAGAGAAAGTTAATCCTTCCTTTTCATGCTGAGCGTGCAACATGTAGGTACTAGATAAGCATCACCGATGTGACCGTTATTACAGCAGGTAAAACAATTAAATAGCTAATCTGGAGTGATAAAAGTGGCATAGGGAAACCTCGGGACCTGGCCTACGGGAGGCACCAAGGTATGCCATCTGCGTAGCACATTGACATGGTAATATAATAGTGGGGCGTTTATAACCTGGGGAGTCATAAAATCGCTTTCGGTAAAGAGGCCAGTGCGTCCTATAAATTCACACCAAAATTATTTCAATTGCCATGTAAATATTCCTGCTGTAAACGTGCGAAGCTAATCATTGATCCACCAGGAAACAGTATTATCTCATTCCAAAACAAAAATACGTGTAGTGTACTGGCGTGCTTGCATAAAAATTTCCCTTTTGTGTAGACATAATGATACAATCGATAATTTTTTATATGAATTCATGTAATGCGTAGGTGCACTTTGCGCTACATTCGGTTAAAATTTTTAAGGACGTAACATCAATATCTCTCCAGAAAACTCGAGATAACAGAGATAACTTGCCGGCATTCCTCAAATCGGAAGAAATAGTTGTCGAATGTTAATATAAAGTGGAAAATGAAGAACTCTTTCAACCTAAATTTTTCTGAAATTTGGTATATCACGAAGGAAAATAAAACTACGCACATTTCCATTACTTTCTACGGCGTGAAAGTTTTCTGGACTTAAAGATCAAAAATTATTTAGATTTTATTTGACAGTTTTTATACACTGTTTTATCGATATCGTTCGCTGGTTCTGAAGAAGAAAAAAGTTTTATGTTTGAAAATGCCTCGTGGCTCTGGCAAAAAAATGAGACTTTCCACTCCTTATGGCGAAGGAACGACCAGGTACGTCGAGCATGCACTAGAAAGCGTTTTATGGGATTTTTCTTTCATTGAAGATGTAGTTCCGTTTGAGTCATCTTCTGCTTTGTTCGCCACTGCCCTAATAAATATTTTGAATGCATCATTTAACGAATAATGGTCAAATTTTAAGCAAAATATCTCGCTGTGATGGATTTCTTTTCAATTCGCGCCATATTAAACTCTACGAAGCCGAGGCGCAGCTAATCGTCGAAGCATGATACTGATGCTCCAAAGAAATAGCCACGGGCTATTTCGCGCGGAGTTGGACATTTTTTAAATACTATCTATATCTATTTATTCAATATTGGTAGTAATTATGAACTGAAGTGTATCCATGTTTTAGGTCAATAGCATTGTAATCATAACTGATGGGAATATCACAGTGTAGAAGGAGTAATTGAGTCAATATAATAAATCGGGAAAGTTAGGAGTTAAGTTAGGTCCTAAAAGATCAGTTCAAAAGTCTGATAAATAGTTAGTCTTATTTATATACCAAACGTGATACATATATAAATACTTATATAGAGAAATTCTAACAAAAAGTTTGAATGTAATTAAATAGACTCCGTAATACGAAAAACTAAGGATATTACTACGAAGATATTTATTTTCTACAAAATCCTTGTTTTTTTATAATCAAGGGGGCCATAGAAGCTTCCCGAAATGAATAAGGCAAATTTCTTAAGAGCTTGGCAGGCGCCTTTCAAAAAATGATTCCGAAATGTTCCTTAAGATCATTGATTTAAGATGATTGATTGATTTGGTTAAGAACTCCCAAACCACCCATTTGTATTTATTTGTAATTTGATATTGTTTATTTTTCTTGGATTATTTTTACTAATTAGCATGGGAGTATTCCTTTGTAAGAACCCTAATTTTTGGACTATTTATATCACTTGTCCAATTATCTGTCCCAACTGGCGAATACGCTACTGCTGTTACAAGTAATTTCACCCCCTAAATAAAAAAAATTCTTGCGTGCCAAATTTTACTCTTGTTGTATTTTCTTATGCACATGAAATAATTAAATAAATATTAATATAATGTTAGTATGGTGTACGAAGGGGCGTGGTAGTCTAGTGGGTAGAGCGCTGGGCTACTGACTGATGTGCCCTTCGTTTCCAGATGATGCCTCTTGGCACCCTCAGTTTCTCCTACGCTGTGTACCATTTTTCGAGTGCCTCCAGTAGGACCCTTTAGTGTCCACCATCTCCCTTTCCTTGACTGGTGGCTACTCTGATGTGTGAATTTCGCATGCCGTTGGCTTTAGTACTGGGTGACCTCTACCCTCGCCTACCAAACCGACCTTCGGATTGAGTACTGTGATGATGGTGTATGGTGAACCCTGGTGTAAAACCTTGTCTGGCTAAGGTTTTTCGGGGATTTAGTATCCATCTTTTTCAGTGACATTCGCAAAATGACCACTATACGCCCGGCCGGGTTCGTGTGGTAATTATTCTCGTTCACCAGCTAAGATTTCTTGGGTTCATAATCCACTTAGGTCATGTGTATTATTTATGAAACGTTTTCAATTTTTGTTCGCTTACATTGCGAAAAGGCCGTGAAAAGGGTATTCTTCGAGGGAGTATTTATATGTTTTTTTAATTTTAATGATGAGTTGACTTACAATCCGCAACCATAACAGCAAAATAAACAGAAAGAATCATCGCCTTATAAACAGTATTCGGCTTCTGAAGCTTGTTACATTTTTTAAAACGATTGATGCCACACTACTCTCCGATTGCGCCTCTGAACGACTTGCGGTTTATTATGTAAATGTGAGATCGCAGTCGTCGTCGGATTACTTACTTTTTATCTCACCAACCCAGGTTTGCAAGGTTCTAAGCCACCCAAGAGTTTCTAGCAATCCCTTTTCATTTACACGTATTTTCACTATCCCATGCACCTTTATTTTCTTCTTCATTTTTCTCATATTTCGATCGAAAACGGGGCCCAAAATCTCCGGCCACACAGGCGATGCGGGATGATGATGAGAAACTTTTGCGTCCGTGGAATTCACGTGTAGAGATCAGAATTAACATCCTCCCCCTTGCCGCCACTTCGTGCGCGGCAAGGCATTGCGGCAAAGCCTCTTTCGATTCCACCCCGGCACGATATTCGGAAGATCGAGTGCCGAGATAGTGAGCGCGGAGGGGGCCGGGGAAGGGAGGGAGGGAGGGTTCGGGGGAGGAGGAAAACGAGGATGAGGAAATTGAAAGAGATAGGGGGAGAGAGAGAGAGAGTATCGGGCGGGAGAGCGACTCCGGGGTAAGGATTTCGTCCCGGCGGAGATAATCTCAAAGAATGCGTGCTCACATTGCCATGCGTTGATTCCTTTGATCCACTTCGTGGCTCCATGGACCGTTACGGATACCTCAGTCACACTCCCTGGCAGCGGCACTCACAGAATGAGTTTCCACCCTCCTTTCTCTCCCTGTCCACTGCGATCCGAGATTCCCCCCTCTCATCCCTGAGATTTATTTTTATTCTGCCTTTTCCCCACCCCCTTCACTCTCCCTCATTGCGTCTAACCCTTGTCTGCCCCACCCCCGCTCTCATATTCTAGCGCGTGACACCCGAGAGAATGGACGAAGAAAACACAGATATCGTGCCTCAGGCGAGGAGAGCGCGATGCTCGAATGTTGGTGTATATGTTCTTCTTTTGTTGTCCCCCATACATTCTGGTCCCCACCCTTCTCCGCCCCTTTCATGGCGTTCTTGATCGACTTCTCAATGGATTTCGTTTCATAATATAATTCAATCCAACTACGGATTCTAATTTCTGTAGCGCGGTTCTCTCCATCGCTTTCTCTCTTTCTCTTCCGTCCCCACCCTTTCCTCCTCATACGCGCCACATATTAAAATTTTTAAGGTGCTTTCGACTTTTATATTGCTCATTATGTTAACGACAAACTGTAGGTAATAAGTATTCGCTTCCTTATTTCGCCTGCCATTCAACTTTTTTCATCAGCTATACCTTTCTCTCTACGCTGCAGTTTCAGCGTATGTCCAACGTCTTCTACTTGATACTTTTTTCATTTTGAGAACAAACTTTTTATTTTGCCTCTTTTATTGCTTATAATTCTCGTCCATCTGCTGAAGGCTCCCCGCTAGTAGCAATAACTATGAGAGTTTATGAATCTCAAATATACCTATATTAGCATTTGGTAGATTTATTCCGTGGTAGTTAATGTCAGCCCTGAACATACGTACCACTTTCATGTGGTGGCATTTATATCTGTTGTCAGAAACCTTGTTGAATATATCTCATGTCTACAAGCTAATTAAGTATATTTAATCGCAAATGAGGCTAGGAAAAGGAGTCATTGCTATGTTTTATTTGAATTTGATGTGTGTGTGTCCCAGATATGTAAGGAAAATGATTTATTTTTCGCACTATATGAGACGCAGTAATAAATGGAAGTTTCGGGGGACAAGAGTCATGGGTCCAGTTTCCCCATTAATGCCTTCATCTGCGTGTCCACCCATCCATTCTGCCGATTTCACTCTTTTCCCTAGTGGATCAACACTCTCTCCCACGCGCTCTCGGGGTCCGCACCACCCTCTCCAAATCCTTTTATTGTCCTTTCACCCGCATCCTTAATTAGTGAGTGCCATTACATCATTATGTTAATTTACTATAGTTACAGAAACCCTTTTAGGGCCGTTCCCCTTATGTTTTATTCCTTTTATTCGCGTAAGGTAGCTTGTTACATAAAGAGCATTTGCGTTCACCGGAACATTTTTAAGTCTGACGTACCATGCATTTCCCCTTGCGTTAAACCGGGTATAGCTATGCACTCTATCCAAATGATGTTGGGAAATATCACCATTATCTGCATGTTGATGAGGTTTTTACCCAACATTGAGGAGTTTCATTTGCTAATCAAGACCTGTTGTGATTAAAAATAAATCGCTAGTTAATTATTATTATGCGTTTAGAGCTTCTTTAGCGTCAATTATACGAATATATAATTATCGTCGAACAACGATGTACACTTATTATATATCCAGTTGGTATATATACGAGAGGAATATGATGTCAACCAATTGATCTCCAAATTAGCATTCATAATGCGTAACGCTTACAACCCAGTAAATCGTCCTAAAAATGCCTCGTGTACCTAAAGAAAGCGCTCTTCGAAACTCAATAGTAAAGAAATCCTCTGAACTCGAATGCATTGGAAATCCACTTTATCCAGATAGACCTCTGAGGAAAATTATTTTCCTCGAAATGGTCATAACAATTCTTTTATTTCCGGGTGACAAAATGTTTCGTCAGGTGAAGTCCATTTTGAGACTTCAAGAATGCAATCCAAAATTGTTGCAGCACTTGACAAATGGAATGGAATTTGAAAGAAAGTGTAGCTGTGGATTATTGAAAAAACATTAATTCTCTCCCGAAGGCTTTCAGTAATAATCAAACCAAAATAGTAAGCGTAGAATGTATTAAATACTCGACCCATCTCTTCAGAGAAGCGTGTAAGAGAAATATGCGTAGGTATGAGTTCATAGAAAATTAGTATGTTTTAAAAGTTACAGAGTGAAGTGATTGTATGAAAAAATAGCTTTATTTTGAACTATTTATGCTTCACTTAGAATCTGCCGCAATTTATATGAATATGTCGTAATTTGGTTATCTAGATTAGATCAAGTGCGGTGAAGAGAAGGTAGATTACTAAAATGGTATGATGATAAACTCAGTGTATAGTGTTAGAATCTCTGGCAAACCGATTATTAAAATAAAGGCTAGATGTCCTTAGGAAAAAAGGTATTAAGCACACCCCTTTTCTGAAGATTTTTAAGATTGTAAGGATGATAAAAATTAAGATAAGAGAGGCTGTAGAACAAACGGGTATGAAATACCATTATTTTCCTCGCACAATTTGGAGCCAAAATAGAAGTCATATCGTAGTCGCTCCGAGAGTAATTCTTTAGACTTGGAAGTCTTGATTTTATTAATTCATGTAAATAACTATTATTTCAGTATAAAAATTTGCAGTGACTCGTTTCAAATGCGTATAGACCTAGTTATATCTTACATTTTCTAGGGAATGTGAAGAGTTTTTATTTATAACCGCAGATACTTCGATTGTTTGTACAAAATAACTTCTCTATTTAATCTTAGACTTTAGGTAATATGACCTATGTCATGGATAAGTTGTGTGGAATCACCCTGACTCTTAACGTGCACCTTAAAGGTCGCTTGTATATAACATGTAGATATACTAATAAATATCAATGTTCCGTCCTATTATTTTTCTAGTTACCCATTCTCTGAGGTATTAATGTACCACTTCATGTTTCCTCGATAATTAATGGACATTCTTATTTGATAGCTAATTTGGAAGTAGGGTGAGTCCTGTTATTGGAAGTATGATAAAAGTTTGCTTGGGAACATTTGCATGAACACCTATAATGCAAGCCGCTAGATATTCTAGTGATAAGGGCAGTTTGTATACCTGAAAATCCTCTCATCTTAATATTAAGATTGCAAAAATTCATACGAGAATTGAAACGGCACGTATTGCTACTTTTACGAAACATGTTTTTAAAAAGTTATTTTAAAACAATTTAAAAGTGAACTTAACAATATAAACATTATTAATGCAAACGTAAGATTATTAATGGCTTTGTGCGGTTAACGTTTTCAATATTTTGTCGGACTAGAATTTGAACCTGGTTTCGGTAATTTTTGCGATAGTTTAAATGTAAATATATGTAAATGTAACCCCTTTGAATGAAACCCTTATGAAAATATCAGAGGTATTGTTCTAAAGTTGGTTGGTTTATTGCAAAATTAAAACTTAGTAACCTAATTTTTTATGAATTCTCGGCTTATTTATTCGCGACTCTTTTTGATGCGTTTTAGTTTAGTTTGAATGGATTTTAGTAATTCACTCATTTTATTAATAAATATTGAAATTTTCTTTAAAGTTTGTTCTTTTAAACAGTATGACTGCATAAATGATCCAATGGTGAATATTTTTTGGTGCAAACATTTTTATCATTGAAATAATTTTTTAAATGTTATTTAAGGCCAAGAATTTTTGCCTTTGTTGAAGCGAAAATGTTCACATTATTATTTTTTAAATGTCCTATAGGTCTCCTGGTAGCAAAGTAAAGAGAATGTTTGATTAGTTTTGGAAAAAACATTGGAAAGGCTCCACAACTTTGAAGTATCAATTTAGACAACTCTTTTGACTGATCTTCCGAATTTCGCTTCCCTATGATCCCAAAAGCAGAAGCGATACATCAACGTCAGTCTTACCCTATTTGCGTTGAACCACTTAAAATCAAGAGGTGGAAGGAGCATCGGTAGAAATGTGGGCTTTGAAGGATTGCATTTTGAAGAGAGGGAAGAACACAAAAGAGTGGAAGAGAGAAAATGGATGGCGGTGGGATAGTGAAATGAGAAGGGTTGCTTGGCGTCGTCCCTGATAGCCAGGCCAAAGTCACGAGCGGGTAAGGGGTGCCAAGGGGACGGAGGGTTAGGGGGCGGACGGCCCAGCGCGGCGAGTGGGCAGTCCCTTTATCCCTTCGCCTCTCCCGCCTTTTACCTCCGCAGATGGAGCGTGCGCGGCCCGTTCCCTCTTTCTAAATACTTACCCAACTCGAATGCAGCAGTAGGGGCTTGTTCGTGGCAAGTGAATGGATTTAACTGCTACTATTTGTATAACTGCCACAGACTTTTACTGTAGTCTATTGACGTAGCCTATATTCATGAAATCTGATCTACCTGCACTTCAGTTCCATAAAGATTGCCCCCAAGGGACCTGGTGACTTCAACGGTCGAAATCTCGTGGCCGTCTAGTCCCCAGGCTGCGTGCGCTCGTAGATAAGGGAAAGTTTTTCAACAAGACTATATTTTTCATGTTGGAAGCAACTCACGATTTCCGCGGGCTGATTCCTAGATTTTTTTGGTATTTTGGCATTTATTCAATTGCTCCTTCGCACATGTTTTCGCTGTTTGAGTTGATGCTTGTAATCGTAGGCTGAACTGAACATTATTTAAATCTCATTAAAAATTGTCTTTAACGAATAAAATGTGGAAAGTGTTTCTGATACACATGTTTGATTGATATGCATTTATTGAGGTAACTGGCCTTAAAATTAAAATAAGTCCGCATGTGATATATGTAATGAAAAAAACACTTCCTCGTTACGATCACGTCCAATGCGATGTTTCGGATGTCATGAAGTGTACCTGAGTGATGAAAAAATCACAAAACACTTTCTTAAATTTTGACTCACATAACTGTTACACCTTATGTTGATTGATTTTTTATTGCTATAGCGTTCCCAATTTTCCCCTTTAACTACTATGTGGATTTTGATTATCTCTCACAACAGCGTGCAAATACGCATTATCAATCATACACACTATTAAGTCTTTGAGTAAAATTATTATGCATATTTAGAGTATGAACGCATTTGTCATTTTTTATTGGTAAAACCAGTGACCTTGATACTGTATATATGGGATTGTACCACGGTAGCCGAAAATATTTCGTGCTGATTTCCCTTCAGTCCTAACCGTAGAATGAAAATAAAAGGTCTCAGCCTGAGGCTGCAATGGAGCCCGCCTTCTCTGGGTCATCCAGTGAGCACGTTGCACTCTTAACTCTCCCCATCCAGGCTTTATTTTTAGGCTAGCAGGACCGGTTCCGCTTTCCTTCATTACCTACCTCTTGTGGTCTTTCACTCTCACTCTTCGGCCCTCGTGCTTTCTCTTGAGCCAATATGATCGCAAAAATTCTGCATTAGCCTCCTTTCTTTCATGTTTTCACATTGTCAAGGATCATTTTATTATGTAAATATATCTATGTACTACTTCTTTAATAATTGGAATGTTGTTTTATTGAAAATGACTTAACTTTAATTGGTACGTAATTATTTAACTTTACGCAGGTGTATTTTAATGCCGTTGTAGGCTGTGTATATAGTAAAATGGACACTTGAATTTTCTCAAGGTTTCAGTCACATTTTCAGATCCCTTTCCTTGTAGAAACCTTTCTATTCGATAAAAATCTGTTTATAATTTGCTTGGGATTCGACCATCGGGATAAAATATGAGGGATGGACACCGTCTCCACCAGATTCAAATATTCGTTGTTTCCTCGAAAGATACGCAACCATAACAAAATCGCACCCTAACACCCGAATATCTACTTAAACTTGAACGATTTAGGCAAACACATGTTATTTACTTTATGTACATAGGCATGTGAGTATAAATGAATGGTGAACGAGTGTTTTTTTACTAGCATCGTGTGCAGTAATTTATATATATATAT
>LYUA01000220.1:1495092-1508940 GCA_002093875.1 Calopteryx splendens | reverse complement strand
GCGCTGCCGTCGCGTCGTCTACGTCTCCAGGGGCACTCCTCCGATGTTGGTTAGTCGGTTAGCGGGAGGTTTTGGGGCGAAGGGGACAACTTTGGAGGGCTTCCGTGCGGGAATTTCGGTTGCCCACCTTTCCGCGGCCGGCGAGAGTTCCGGGAAGGGGAGTTCAGGGGGTGGAGGGAGGGCGGGATGGATGTGTGAGGCGGCGCCCCCATGGTTCCAATCGGCAACCCCCGCCCCCCCGAACCCACTTCTGAATCTCTCTGCCCGTTTTCCGCTCCCGAGCGGGGTGGGGGAGGGGGAGGAGACCACCCCCCGCGAGGTGGGGTGGGTGCGCGCATGCCTCGGGCACTCTCGGAGCGTTTCCGCGAAGGGCTCGCGCGCCGCAAGAATGGGCAACCTTCCCTCCTCCCCGAGAGATCGCTTCAACTGGAAGGATATATCAACCGTCTGTTTATTTTTGTGGGTCGATCCCTTCGTTCCGAGAGACAACTGACCAGGCGAGGCGGCCGCAGGTAACCAATCAATCCTTTACGCATAGCTTGGCTTTTTAGAGGGAGTGCACTTCGCTAGGATTCGTCGCGATGTCAAAGGGGGAATACCTACGTTTGCGGTTAACAGTCGGGAGTAAAGCAGCAAGAAGTTTTATCGCGACCTGAAGTCGCGGCCACAGATTCCATCATGGGGTCGCGGGCTGATTTAAATTCTCTGGGGGGTGGGGTGGGGGGGAGGCAGGGAAATGTGACTGGCGAAAGTGAGGGAGCACGCCCGATGGCTTTTTCCCACTCCGTCGACTGAATGGCAAAGAGAGTGGGGTGGTTCAAATCGGATACACTTTCAGAATTTTGTTTTACTTCGAACTTTAGCACAAAAATTTGAAGCCAGGAGGGAATTAGGAAAAAACAAGAAACTGAGGAAATTATTTTAATCGTAGTTTTTTTTTTAAGTCACGATTTTTTTAGACCAAAGCAATCACTAAGCTCACTTATCACTCGGAGCCATGGCCCACATAATATTGGCAAAGCTTCTCCGATTTTTAATTCTACATCGATAAGGCCAACTTTGACTGGACTATCGTACGGAAATGTACATTTTGATTAATTCACGATTGATGAAAAATAGTTATTTATTACTCATACATGGCACGTGACCAGACAAAGACCCACACTCACTAGGCAGTAATTTTAAATATATTCAATTTGAAATGTTGAGGAAACGTAATTTCTGTTTGCATCGAAGTAACAGATTCTTCGTAAAACCAAATGTAAGACATCTCTCACTGCGTTTCGAGCTTTATGAGCATTTGGAAAGGTCCGTCAGGTAAGTTCCATATTGTAAACAGACCACCGATTAATTGCTTTTTACATCACAATGCAATATATCACTCAAGGATTTTTTTAAGAAACTGTTTTTAATGTGGGCAACTAAAATTTAACATTTTCTGGAAGGAAGACGCACCATTAACGTTAACCAAAATCGCGATTTTTTAAATTCATGATTGTAGGCGTAATATAAAGTGCTAACCACCTGCTCTAATAGGATTAGATTAACCACATTAGGAGGCGACCACCAAGGAAAGGAATGCCTGTGTTCAAAAATACAAAAGCCGACCAGAAGGCTTTCAACTCCTTGAAAAAATACATTTTCTTGCTGGTCTGAGGAATTCCAAGTTCACTACTCGAATACGTTTCCACGTGTAAGTAATAGGGTTCTCTTAGAACATAATTTTCTCAATTCTTCTATTGGATTCAGTTCAACTCTTCTCAGTTCTTTTAAATGTTTTAATAATTATTTTCCCTTTAACTATAGAAATATTTTGATAGGATCACAGCCCAACATGGACATTTGAAATTTAATTAAATCATATATTAATTCTGAATTTTAAATAAATTAATGTATTACTTGAAGCTGAAATGGATAACGACGCCAATAATCTTAAAATAAATCACATTGGTGCTAATCGGTATAAAGGACGTTAATTTGGCACTCGTGAATAGTCATCATAATGATTTATTTCACTCATCGGCTATGCCAAAAACAATATGAAAATAGCAATATTATTTTGCTAGTAACTCTCCAAAAATTATTTCCCTTATTTGATTCCTTCCGTGCGGGAATGATCCTTGGAGAGTATTAGTACGACAAGTTTCTCTTTAAAATTTTCTCTAAAAACTGGAATCTCAAATTCTATGAAATCCACATTAGAACTAAAAAAATTCAATGCGGAGTATAAATCAGGGAGGTTTTCAGATACTCAATCACACACAATCATCGGGATATTATGATTAGTTCGTGGTAAAGGAAAAGGCTAAATATTGGCACAACTTTTTAATCATTGTGAAAACGCCAACAAAAGCTGTGACACACATTTACTTCTCGGGGGTGGGGCACGACAACCGATAAGCTTCCGTCGCTCCTGACTGCAAAAGAAAAATGGTCATGGGTACGAGCTCGGAGGATGCAACAAGTGATGGAATAAGCCATTTTGCGAAGGCTTGCTCCGACCTATTTTCAACCTCGTAAGAACGAGTTACCACCCCACTAAAGATTAAGGATAGGTAGTGGGTCACTTTTCAATGCCAAACTATTTCTAAAGTTTCAGCGAAGGTTTATCGCATTCCTGTCTTCGTATTTGTTCAATAAAGGGGCCATGAAATCAATTTAAAGTATCGATTGGAACTATTACCGAGATGAATTTACTTCACAACAAAAATCGATCGAATGCTAGTGGGTAATGGGAAACTATGAGGGTACTGAGATCCTTTGGTCAAGCTAGAAGAGATTACGTCTTACTAAACATAGTGCATGCGAACAGAATATGCACATGTATTACAAAACTTTGTCAACAAGAGGCTCAGGACTCCAAGTTCTTTAATAACTTCCGCATTCAACAGCGCCGTGATTTTTTGTAAAGAAATTAAATATCCTGCGGGGATCTAAGAGGAAATATTGTCCCTTACAATTGTATACAAAAATTGTAAGCTCCGCTAGTACTAACTAATACCAGAATTTCAGACTACAATGCCTACTCCTTACAAATAATAGCCAAATTAGCTATGGCCAAACAAAAAAAATTCATCACAATGAAGTCTATTGATTTGAATCGATTAAATTAATATCGCAATAGCTGTGTAGTCGAATGTAGCTTACTTCGGACTTGGGCTTATCGAGTTTTCAATGGCATTCGATTCGCTGGGAACTAGATTAGTCTCTGAAACACTAGTAAGGCCCAGGATCACTAGCTTAAGGGATAGTGAGGCTCACGGAGAGAATCCATCCCTTATGAGCAAATATGAAAAAGAAAGAATATTTACACGTGTGATGTACCAGGAGTTGACTTGGTAGCAATATTAGGATGTGCCTTATCGCATAAAATTAAAGTACTACCATTACATCTACCAAATAAAATTATAAAATCGAATGACCATACGGAATATCTTTCTTTGGCCCCATGAATCGGGAAACCTCATAAGGACCATCTCATTAGTCTCCAAGGAGTTTCAACCCTACGACTTATGCCACTAAATTTTCGATAGATGGTAAGTGGGTTATCCTAAATAAATTAAAGAAGCAAGCCAGAAATCTCGCACAACTTTATTTGGGTCAATATTCAAAACTGAAAGTGATGATTTGTTTTTTTAAACCAATTACGATTTTTCTTTTCTCAAGAAGCCACAGGTCAAGTTCTTAAGATGTATTCATTTTTTCAGCAGAAAGTACAAATTTAGTCAAATTTGTCCCTTCAACTTCGTCAAAAGGCCTTTGTCTTTCCTTTGAAGTAACAGAAAGAGTAAACTGATATAGAATCTATTTAAGACTGAACTCATTGCTTTTTTAAACTCAATCAAATACTTGAGTTTCTTCTCTACTGAGTGAGCTAGGTGTATAATAAGCACGCGGTAGTTGACACTATTTTTTGAGCGTTCTCGATTTTCGATCCAAGAAAGACAGCGCGCGTTTTAATCTGCGCATCATATGGAACGCGAGTGGGTCAATAAATTGTTCTCCGAAAAGCTTAAGCCACTTGAAGGGTGATGGTATTAGCATGCTTTTACTATAGCTTCCTAATAGCAGTTGCTGCGGCGCCATTCAAATGTGTACACGCCCCTTAATAAAATGGTACCTTATAAGCAAACGCCCAATACGCTAAGCAGTATAACTGAACTTCATATTGTTTCGTGCGCCTTCCAATGAGTTTGCTTCGCGTGAGACGTCGCTAAGCCCGAATCACAGCAGTCCAAATGTACAATTACATATGGTCACACGATACAAAAGGCAAATGAAAATTATTCGTCAATGGAATAAACCTCTAATTAAGCCCTGTAAAAGCCAATTAAAAGCTCAGGTTAACAAAGTGCAACTGAATTTACGATGAAACATTGACATCGTGGCGTGAAACTTCGAACCAAATAATAAAATGCATAAATGTGCACTAAAAAGACTGTCATTCTGTGTATGGGTGAACTTGAGAATGAAAATCTTACGAATCATCATCTTCTCTCTGCCCCTCCAGTGTTCTTCCCCTTCGACTTTTCCATCCACTTGAAAATCATCTCACGTATTATTGATATCGGTGCGACTATAATGATTCAGGCGTTGGGATCTGCTCCGTACCATCTTTCGTTTTTCATACTCTATTGATAACAACGAGAAAAGTTCTGTAAATTCTACTCTGAGAGTATATTTTAAAATACATATACTATCGCAGCATTTTTGGGCAGCCTTGGATGTAAATGAGACGACAATTTGAATTTAAAAAACAAATGGTGAACCTATATTTACTGCTCTTGCGCATGTTTCTTTTCGTCGATCTCTTTCCATTAACGAAATATTGTCAATAATTGTTTTACTGTTTTATAGCTAAATTAACCCATGCTTTATTGAAGAGCGTTACACGGATCACTTACGGCACTGTGATGGTTTATAGTACATTACACCGATTGGGTTGTAAATGTGATACATGATTTTTATTTTCCAAATTTATTGTTTAAACATTTAAATGATCACACTGGTTAGAAAAACAAATAAAACGTTTATGTTAAAAACATTTTTTTTTCCTGAGACAGAAATAGACGTCTTTGCCTTTAAGTCCCTGAAAGAACTTTGGGAGAGAATTTTTTTTCTTCACAAAGAAGTATTTTTTTAAGTGTTACTATCGGCTGTCGCTCTGAGAATCCTTACTGATGCACCAATGTGATATGAACTTTCTGCAGAAATTTTGTTGGCAGCGAGAAAGCAACATAACACTTCGTTAATGATTTATATATGCAAAAGGAGTTACGTTAATGGCAGAATATTTTCTTGAGGTGGAAAATTTATATCTTATAACATTGCACAATGGGCTACTAAACCCGGAACAAACCTCAAACGGAAAATGGAACTTTAAACCCTCCAAGCATACCAACGCCACCATATTATAACAAAACAAACCTAAGAAGTAACTAACCATATATGACCGATTATATCAAGTCGGTGAATTCAAGCTTTTCTTAAAAATTTCTGTTGCTTTTCTAAGGCCACCCACAGATGTATTCGAATAACAGAAACAAAATACTTTAGGAACACGAAAAACTGAAAATCGATTAAGTTTACTTTCCACAGAACCTAGAAAAATAAGAGAAAATATTTTCTAGCATTTGGTAGACTTCTTTCATTGGGGCTCGAAATTTTAGCGGCTCCTTCCTTCTTTATCACACGCAGATAGCAAATTTTGAACACTGGGCGGAACACATAGATATCTTACCACAACAAAAATTATATTTTGCCAGGGAACTAGGGGGGTTTCAACCCATGCTTTTTGAGATTAACGTGTTATGTTCAACCTATGGAACGCAAGTTACCGACAGTTCAGCTAGGACAGCGCTTCTTAATTACTGGCATGGACCACGGAGCGCCGATCATATTTTTGATGGATACCAAAATAAACATTAAAATGTAATTGAATAATATTTAAATTTTACTGCACATGTTCGTAAGTAAGTCGGACGCCAATATTTTCACCGCATACACTAACATACTATAACCATCTATCACCTATCACCACATACTATCAAACATTTCAACAAATGTTATAGTAGTAATCGTATTCGGATTTTTAAGATCCTCCGACGGATGAAGTGTATGGCGCACTCTTTAATGGGAAGCTCGCTAACAAAAAACTTATATATGACAACAAGAAGTTATTTCCTGATCCGGGATTCGAACCAGTAATTTTCGATTAAGCGGCGATCTCCTTACCCATCATGCTACCCAGAAGCCTCCTTTGAAAAGTCCTAGAATTTTGGTCACATAAAACCTGCTTAATAGAATATCGGAATATATTTCTGTCAATACTTATCAACAATGAACACTGAATTTATTTCTATTTGTAGATGACCAGTAAATTGACTTCAGATTTGAGGAACGGGTCACAGAGGCGGGCGGAAGAAATTTTTTTTTCCGCAAATAATTGGACAGATCGTATCAATATTCTAAGGCTTGTGGATTAACGGAAAACTAGAGCATCACAGGGATTACCACCAGTATGTCTAGAGGTCGGGACCAGGGGTTAATTAATTGCTCCAGATTGTGCAGGGACGCTACTTCGACTCCCCCCGTCCCACCATTCCCAACCACTGCGATGGTGCACCCATTCGGCGCCACATTTCGTGGAACTGCAAACGCGATGGTCGCATGAGACGCGCGGGAGTTGGTAAGCACCGAAGGAGGACCGCCGTCACCAGACACCTTGACAAATCCAACTCGGTTCCGCATCCGGGACTCGGGGACTGGTTTCGTGTGGCGCCCTAGCGTGACGGGGAGGCCCTCGCGACGTGACCCCGTGTGTCTTCCCCATCCTGCACCGCTTTCATTTTTCCCCGCCCTTGGAAAGCCCTGAGGAAAGGACCTGGGAGCCGACGCCAGAGCACACCTATTTTCGCCGATCATCGCTGGCGAGTGCTTTCACAGACAGAAACCGAGGACTAGTGGCGGATTAAGAATTGCTTAATTTATGTTGACGAAGAATCTACTTTCTGATCTTTGCCTGTCAATTTTCAGTCACCACTCAAAACGTTTTCGTCCGCCGGTGGCTGCTTTTGTGAGAGGCCTAAGGCTCAGTCATTGTACTTTTTATCTGCAATTAGCAGGATTTTTTTAGACTTTTTCTACTTAAACTAATAACTGAAATATTACTAAAACATGACGCTCATAACCCTTCTAAATTCCTACATCACTTTTAAGTGCTTCTATGAACTTCGCGCAAATCTGGTTAAATATTTATAGGGAGATTCCTCTTAGTAGTTATGAAAGGATTGATTTTTCTTATGATCAAGAAAATAGTTCAACAAAAGGAGTCATAACTTGCTTTAAAAAAGTTGAGAAGAATATAGTTGTGTAATGCCACTTGAAAAAATGCTTTGAAACCTCCATGGAATAAATACCACAATTTTCAAATGTTGTGGTTGCCACACAAATGTTTTCCAATATAATTGGTAGAATAAAAAATGGAAAATCCACACTATGTGACATATACCTATACAAAATAAGGTTACATGCAGACTCAGGCATATGTGGAGACAGAAAATGAGAAATGGATTGGAGATTTGCATACTAAGAAGTACAAGGTAGCTTGCCAATAGAGCCACAAAGTATCTCTGCTATCAGTATTAAAATTTTTCCCTTTAGCAGGTATCCATGGTGGCATTCTTAATCGAACATGGAAGAGTTAATATTCTTTTAAAAAATGTGATGCATCATACTTAAGCATTAATTGCAAAAGTATGAGTATATTTGATGTTTCACATAACAATCAGTGTTGTCATGAAGAGAATTTCATTTTTGATAAGTGTTACAATGCCCGGAGTTAGTAAATGTAAGATATTTCTCCATACATGATGGGTTAGGGCTTACCCATCCTAATTAGGATAAACCCAAACATTTGATCAGACTGCAATGGTAGAGATACCGAGGACAAAGTTCTGCTATTTGGTTCAACATTGAGGCTATCTTGTTGGTCACTGTGACTTCATGGAAATTAGTAACACTTTTAACATCTTCATCTTAAATGCCATTAGATGAGCATCAGGAAAGATGAATGTTTTATGCAATCCACATTTTGCTGAATTAGAATTTGTAACAATGGATGCCTATGACTGAGGTATCAAAGAGGAATACTTGCAACTTCTGGAACCATAATTTGATTGATAATACTTAATATGCTGATAAGGAATGATACTTACAATATTAATGAATTCAATTGATTTGATGATGTCTGTAAGTGCACAGATTCCAAAATTACTATTGATAAAAACTCGAAAACCAATAATCAATACGACTAATACATTGGATGAGCTGTTGAGGAGAAGATTCAAAGAAGCAGAAGACAGAATACACAAAGGCAGATTTTTAGTTTGAATCATTTGATATATGAATGTGGATTATGCTAAAATCACTATCACTGTGTCTGCATGAGCAGTGAAATCCAATATGCAGGATGAGTAAATGTACCATTAGATGGCGGATAAAAAAATTGATTCCCAAGAATAAGCACAATCTAAAAAACTCTCAAGTAAAAGTGAGTCAAAGACCTTTTAATTTATGTTATTATTCTTGTGAATATATAAGTTCACAGAAGAAATGAATATTTCAACAAATTGCAAATGTGTTCCACTGTGATCGCAAACTTTACTACCATACATAATACTTTCCCATCAGGATGGAATGGAAGTAGTAGGAGAAATCATATGGTTTGGTAGAAAGGGCAGTTTGTGGAGAAGAAAAAAATTGATGCCTATGCCTTCATTCTGAGAAATAAATAGAAAAGGCAAATTGTTATCATCACTGACTGATGAATAATGAGCACATGTAATATTTAATCAATGATAATGGAGATAGAAACACCATTCTTTAGTAAAGCCATTGTTGGAGAAGGAATAAAAGAGAAAGTTTATTGGAAAGGAGAGGACTGAATGAATAGAAAAAATGATACATAGATGACAAAACTGATTCGGTCTGTCATGTCCGGCTTAAGGTATTTAGGATCCCGAATTGACATCATGTAGATTTTGGACTGCTTTAATAAATAAATTGTCTGAAGTAGATTTTACTGAATATATTCACATAGGGAAAACATTACTTCAAGAACCTGAGTAAAATTAAAGTCCTAAGCATTTTCTAAAGAAATAATAATGAATAAAAGTTTGATAAAACATACTCAAAAGTACCTAAAAAATTTCATAATGAATCTTATAAATTATATGCCTAGAATGATAAATTTTCTCAAATGTTACGAGCTCCCTATCTCCTCTTTTCTTCACTCCTCTATTTAATGAAGAGACCTCATTAAATTGATCAAAAAACTTCTTTCTGCTAATCCCAAGGGTTTATTATAATCATGAACACAGGTTAAACACAAATAATTTGAACATAACTATCACAGCTTTCACCAATCGAAAAAGGTGCTGTCCTTAATAAAAGTCTCATGTATATCAGCTTTGAAAGAATGCTGACCAGAGATTCCTTTATGTCAAGGTAGTGACAGGTGCCACCACATTTTATCCTAGCAAAAATACTAAACCTTATGCTTTTTTTAATAATTACTTTTGATTTGAAAGCTTGTTGGCATGGCATTTAGTAATATTTTTACTAAAAAGATTTTTTATGAAATACAAAAATGGCAAAACCTCAATACTGTTTTCCATGGATTTAGAAATTGGATTTCCTTCAAAATGCATTACACTTTTCTAATTCTAGAGCTTTCTCCTTCTACTACTAGTTAATCCCAGTCCTCTTTTGTGAGTTAGAATAAGTCCTCTAACTCAAAAAATGCAATACTATTTTTATTTTTTGTCCACTCTAATACATATTGCTATACCACTCCTGATGAACAAGGGTCATGGATGTGAAATTTTTTCTCATTAAGTGGTTAGGTGATTTCTAATCTATTGTTAATTTTGACACTAATACATCTCTTAGAAGCCTACTACACACTTCATTCAAAATGTAACCAAACATCCCTGCATAAGTAGGTAACGATTAAGAATATAGAAAATGTATTCTATCTTAATTGCCAATGGAAAAATCCTTCACCTTCCACATGCAGAATATTATGATGCTCAAAACCAAGTGTTTTAAATGAAGACGGTGATTAAAATGTGATACTAATGTTTTTAATTCCCGTTCTCCACCACTTTTAAATCCTCCTTTGCCCACGGAATGTTCTTTATCACATACCCTTACTAGAGTGCTCACAAATTTGAAAGGCAGAGTGAACCAGTCATCTCTAAACTAATATTGCTTATTTTTCATGCCTCATCAGCTTGACAAATGGTATGCCATTGCATGCTTTCGAAACTAGACAAATTAGTAAAAACAAATGCAATCAACAAATCTAGAAATCCATTCCCAAATAAAATGCTTCCCCAGATAGCCAAGTGGAACAATTTGAAATTAAAATGGAATCATCAAAATCCTTTTGCTCCAACTTCTGTAATGGAATCAAATATCTGTTGATGGAAAGCAACTATTGGCTATGGATTCCTAAGATTTGAAAAAAATGCTAAAATTTGAATTGTTCCTACCTTGAACAGACGAGAATTCTTCGGGGTGAGTACTTAGATCATCTGACTGCCATGTCTCCGACTCTGCAAGTTGAGCAGCTTCCTCAGAGATGGAAGGTTCAGCCCCTAAGTGCAAAACAAGTTATGGTTGTGCTTACAAAAAGAAAAATATTCGCCATGTAAGGAATGAAAATGAAATGATTAAGTGAAAAACATGCAAGTCTACAATTTTTTATAAAGGAATTAAACATCAATGCTCAATCCTAAAATCACTAACATATTTTACTACCAACAAATAAGTGCACATGCATGCTAAGAAAGACATATTCTAATCATTTTACCCTCGTGGATTTTTCTTATTTTGGGGCCAAAAATAATCAGCAACCATTTTCCATGCATCTGTTTATAAAATATCATTTCATTTTGCTTGTAGTTCTAGAAAATCATAGCCTCTTATGTTAGTTAAAAAAAATCTAACAAAACAAAAATAATGTTGTGAATTGGAATCATCTTATAATTTAAAAATCTAAAGTTTAACAAGAAGAAGCCAAGTTGAAGTTAATATACATATAGACAGACTAAGTGTTGAGCAGCAATTAGGTAAAGCTGGCATTTCAGCATCTTGAGCAACTAAGAATTAATGGAGTACAATAAACAATGTTTCTTCTAGAATAACTGACAAAGTGAACCTCAGCACTGATAAAATAGAGCCCCAATGTTTCCATAATTAATCATACAGGGTGTGATTAGTAATAATATCTATAACAGTATTTATGCATTGAAGGAATTGATTACATCAGCTGAAAATTTTACCCTGTACAGTGGAAGCTGTCTATGACGACCAGAGATGTTTCCTGAAAAAATTGGTCTTGTAGACAGGTAGATGCCTAAGAGGGGTTGAGACAGCATAGCACTTAGATTGGGTGAACTGTAGGTTTGAAGAACCCTATTCTACAAAATATTTGTATAAGTTTGGATGTTATTTTGCATGAAAGGCAGGGGTGTTCTCAATCAAATGATTATCATTAAAACATTAATATGTATATTTTTACATCTGTCCATATATAACATCAAAAATTAGTTGTTCACATGAGCCTCAATGAATGTATGAATAAAAAGTTGTTAAGTACACATGTGATATGTGTAAATTAAGAAATGGAATTGGTTAATTCCTTTGTCAAAGTGTCACAATTATTATGTTTTCTATCCCCTCTTCTTCACTTTCCTAATCATGAGCATATGGTCCTTAGATTTGAAAATGTTCCAAATTTGTATTTTCCCACCCTTTTAATTTTTGTGACTGACTATGTTCACTGCCTTTTATCAATCTTATATATTTTTCTCAGGGCATAAAAAATCTGCTTTTCTCTTAAAATTGTAGAAAGGATTGCCATCATTAAATGTTTTAAAATGTGTACAATGACTGCAGCAAAACTAGCATGTGAATGCTACGAAGGTAGAAAAAACATACTGACTTAAATACCATGGAAAATTATTGACCATGCTCGGTTTTTTCCACCCTTGTTTATCTCACTGCCCTTCTTAAATTCACCATGCATGAAGAAATGCAGTATCTGTGGGCCATGAGCACCTACTATCCTCCCACAAATTGCTCCTCTCATATTTTTCCACTTCTTTCCACTCAATGTGAATCATATCCAGCAGTGCTCTGTTAACATTTCAATTTTTACTTTTGTCTGAAGTTTCTTTCTCCCCCTGCTTCTTCCTAGGCAAAACCTTCCCACAATCTCATATTCCAAAGATGTCACTTGGGAGTTGATCTTCATGATGCAATCATAAGTTCTCTGGGGATGATCCCGATTGTATATATGAATAAAGAATACTGCTGGATCTTATTTATTTTCCCATGAGATTATCCCAGGCAGACAACCTTGGATGATAGCAGCGACCGATAAGAACATATTGTATTTCACAATTTAAATTCAGTCATTGGCTCATCATGTTCGCCCATATGTAAAAATTCATTTGATTTCCGAAGTTGGAACAATCGCTCTGGTTGGGTAGGATCCTAGTACAGTGTAGCCACGGCATAATGCCATCATTGGGGTACACATTTCATCTGGTCGCTTATGGCAGGTGCATTTTGTAAGAGGGTTACAATGCACAATGTGGCCTGGTCACAGTCACGTAGACAGGTGGTTCATTTAACGTTGTGTCTTATTAAGTATTAATTGATGCCTGTAAAAAGTGGTCATTTTGAAAGGTGTTCATCTGACAAGGGGTGTTCATCAAGACAGGTTCCACAGCATATTGTATTTTGATCTCCATTCAGTTGTGGCTCTATTTTTGTTTCATTGGTTAGATACTTTCATTAAATTAAATTAATTTGGTCCAAATTTTCATCTTACTGTGAAAATACAGCTTGAAACATTTTCCTATCTAAAAAAGTCAACGCTTTTGAATGCCCCATTATGAAGGTCACAGAACTCTAGATAAAGTCCCTTCACTGATCCAAACACTATTCCTATAATGATGGTTGAAATATTATGACCAATGAAGCCTCTTTACCTCCTGAGTAAGAACCAATACCCATACCCTTCAAGCACAGACATTTCGGGGCACATGCTAAGTTCTTCGCACTAATTTTACAAACTCTCTGAGTACATTTCAATGAATTCAGGTATACATCCAAGATGCAAAACCATGTGGCACCTCAGAGCTACCCGACTCCTCTGATCTATTTTTTCAGGTAGGTAATTTTCTGGATCCTTCTATGAGCTCCATATCTCTTCAGACATACAGACACCTTGATCCCAAGACCCAATTTACCATCTCTAATTTCTGAGATGGACTCATCATATCTCTCCTTAGAACTATTATAATATACCTACTAAAACTAGAGTGAAAATAACTATGGAGAAATGGAGATTTCAAATTTTAGAATTTTTCTCCATTTTTCTTGGACCGATATTGATGCCAAGTTTCAATTTATAAGCCTTCCTTCTTCAGATTTCACTTTGGCAACTCCATTCTACTCCCACCATATCTAAAATTTCATTGTTCCTCTTTCTTTCTGTTCACTTTACTTTCTCCATACCCAGATCTCAAAGATCTTTAATATGTGCTCATTCTCTTACCTAAATTACCAGGTTTTGGATTCAAAACAATCTTTATTCCATCAAATCATCACAGTAATCAACCCTAAGGTCTTGGCATGTGATGGTAGATCTCACCCAGTACTGAGCCCAACAACATGTGAAATTCACACATCAGGGTAAGGTGGCTAGTACATTTCCCTGTGCTGCCTGTGATTTCCCAGGATGACCTAGTACCCGAAAAATGGTACACAGCT
>LYUA01000220.1:1461469-1495077 GCA_002093875.1 Calopteryx splendens | reverse complement strand
CCTAGTACCCGAAAAATGGTACACAGCTTGGGTGAAGCTGAGGGTGCCCAGACGTTATTCCATACAATACTTTTTTTCCAAATTTTTCCTTTCCTTAGAATACACTTCATCTTACAAATTCTTCTTTTTCCAACACTATTCTTCTCCTAATATCCCTATTACTACATACATTTTCCTCCATATTACTCCCATATATGTGAACCGTTCCACCTGATCCAGTTTTTTCCCTCCAACTCAACTACTATGTTCAACTTAGCTTTCTTACTTCTTCAGAATCTTATTACTATTGTTTTTTTTATGGTCAATGTTCATCCAACATTTCTTAGATTCCTCATGTAAAACCCTTTCTAATAACTGAAATCCTTTGGCTGTCTGACTAATTCAAACCTGAGTTACCTAATCACCTCGACGCCCACTTTCATTCCCAAATGTTCAAATCCTTCCCATTCAAACATTTATAGTTCAAACTTCATTCCTTCTCACAACATTTCCTCTGCATATATACTTAAAAGCAACACCAATAATGGAAAACACTCCTGTTTTTCCCCTTCTTATCGCTGCCCATTCTGATTCTCCCACTATTCTTACATGTGCCATCTGATTAATATACAAGTTTCAAATTAGCAGCCTATCTCCTAATCTACTCATATATTCCACAAAACTTCAGTTTTGTCGACTCTACTCTGTCAAATTCCTTCTCATAATCTATGCAGCCTCAAAGATTAGGTACACCTAAAATAATACTCAGCAGCTCTTATTAATTGAATCATAAAATCTCTAAGAGCTAAAAAATTATTTAGTTCTTTTTGAATAAATTTCAATTTAAATTTTAAAATCTATTTTTCAGGTCATATGATACCAGTTCTATAATCCCAGATCCACAGACTTAAATTAATCATAATTTGAATTTTACAGAGTTGAACCCAATGATTGAATCTAGGTGGACAAACCCAGTTATTTGGATAGGAATTATCCTCTTATTCAACTTTCCACAGTGAAGTCCTACTTCTCACTCCATATACATCTGGGCAAAATTCAGAAGTACCTATCCATCACCCTTAATGCCAGGCTTACAATTATGTGGTCGCTATGTCTTACATATAATCATGAAATATGTATGCTATGTTGTTTAATATCACACGGTGATTGTATTATTTTCTTTGTCTGTAATTATGCTCATACTGAAACTGCTTTGCTCTTGAAAAGACAATGCTGAGCACTAAGGCAATGTAATTCAGGCTCGCAAACATAGAAATGGCACACAAATGTTTTCTCAAATCCCATGGTCATCACTAACAGCAGTAATTTATTTTGAGTTGTATCACATCAGGATGCAATAAATGGTGATGATTATTTATTTACCTTGACTAAATCACATGAAAAAAAATAGTTTTAAAGCATGTGCTCAAGCAGCAAATGTTATATGGCTACTTAAACTCAAACTGAACTACTGGTGCCACATAATTTCATGTTATGAAAGCAGTCCTTCACAATGGCAGGAGAAATATTATGTTCTGTAGTTAGATTTTTTTAAAGCAAAGGAGACACCTATTTATTGAAAAATTGCATGTTTTTTTTCTTAAAAGAGGTCCTCCTGTGAACAATATATTAATACTCAAAGTTACTAAATGATTTCTATTTATTTAAATTCAAATTTGTATGCAACAGTAGGTTTTAATACTACCGGTAGTATTACCATAGTGAAAATATATTGCCTAACCTATAGTAGTACCTATACATTCATAATAAATATTCCTTAATAGACAAACCATATAATAAAAACTGCTGTTTTCCTGACACTTACAGCATCATGCTTGTGATTTTAAGCAAGAAAAAGTATTCGTAATATCTACATGAGTAAGAATCAGTGGAATTATTTTACTTTTTCCATTCATGCAAAATATGCCTTTTGAAAAGTCAATAAATATTTTTTTTTAACTATGCAACCAAGTGAGAAGGAACAGGGTAATGTAAATCATACGTTTAGTTCATAGAGAGGTTCAAAATTAAAAGTTTAATACCTAATATTGCATATGCTGGATTTAATATTGCTAATGATGTGGATGATTGATATACCACTTTATTTACAGGATCATTACTATATGACTCACTTGCCATGTTATGGTATTTAATATATGGTAACTAAAAATATGGCTTATGCAATTTTAATCCAATTTATATTTTGAAATTAATTTGCAGTAAAAATGTTTAACAATAAAATTCTTCTCCTCTTGGATATTTAACATCAAATTTAACCCCCGTGAGTTATAGAGTTGAGTAACTTAAGAGTTATATCATCTTAAGTTACTGCCATGGTAATATCATAAATGAAATAATTGCTCATAATACTATGGTGATGTTATGCATACATATCATACTTTGTTTATCAACTAAATGAAATTAACTAAATATATTTAAATGTCAATAAAAATTGGAGTTGCCATTTAAATGAAATGAGAAGGATGCATGTATTCTATTAACATTTTGATACTAACTATTGAGAATATCCTTGGGAAAAAAATTTGAAACCTTGTGAAGCATGGATACAGCTTAAAGGTACATAGTAAAGGCTAGGGAGCTAAATTTAATTCTCTTATGCCAAATAAATATCTATTTCTGAAACACATGTTTATGTACTGAGTCAATTCTACTTTCAATAGAAAATTTAATCCTTTCTTTACAATTAATCAATTTATTGGACCAGCAAATTGCTAACTGCAGGGATGTGACCCAGTTGTCCAAATTTCAAGACAACTTCAATGTCTGCAAAGAATTTTTTTTCAATTTTACATAGAAAATTCAACATAAATATTTGCTTAAAAAAACATTGGCAAAGAAAATCCCCCAATGGCTGCAATTTAAATTTGATCTATATTCTGTTTATTGATTGTGAGCATTCAAAATAGTTCTTAGCCAAGGGCATTTTCTGTCTCAATTCATGAAAATATTTGAAATATGTATTGGGATTGCATTAAAACTTTTCAGAGATTTTTAACTTGTTCAGGGTAGCTATATGATAAACACTACTTATCCAGAATCTTTCAAATCCTTAATCCATGTAAAATAATTTTCAGGACAGAAAACAGTTTTTATGCAATCAAATGGAAAGTATTACGAGCTTATTTGTAACTTTACATGAAATACAAATTTTTCTGTAGATGCCTGTTATATTGTAGCTATATCTTGTTTGATCAATCCCTGAAAGTTTCGACTAGATAATAGACCATGATAGTTTATTGCACATATCCCCTTGAAATTGTCCCCTATGTAGGTTTTTGGTTTAACTATAAGGTTTAATTATATATGGTGAAGCAAGAAACATATAATATTTCACGTATTGAATTCTGGACATCTAGATAAAAACTGTGCTTCTCACTATGGCATTGCATAAACCAAAACTCTTGGTCTTCAGCCAATTAAGCCTTGATTAATAACCAATATGAATGACTATATTATCCTATCCCCTTGGGAGATAAAACTATTATAACAGATAAATGTAATAGTGTGTAGCAAATGCGACAATGATCATATTAGATGGTAGTATTTTAAAAATTACCCATACTATTTCTGTCATTAGGACTAATAAGGATATGTAATCAACACTGAAGGCCTGAGACAAATGAATAATTGGTTTTATTCTACAAATGAACAATTACATGAAGTATTATGCAGCTTGCAGTGTATAATAAAATATTAATGCCATGATACTGTTTTATGAGTTAATAGTGAACTCAAATAATTAATGTATATATGTACTACATTTCATGTGAAATAAGAAATTATTAACAATTAGTACCAATCTGTGCCATCATACCACATGGGGCTGTTTCATATTCTTATTTAAAAGTGTAAATAAGACAATGTGATTTAGTTCAGCTGATAAAAATTACAATTCAAATTTGGTGTGATAAAGTTTGCTTAGTTGCGAAAAATATAACTGACTCTGTGGATGCACAGTTTTCAAATGAATACCCTTTATTTTTCAAATAAAATTATGTTGAACTACTAATAGCTCCTGAATTTTCATTTGATAAGTTTCAGAATTGCTTTTGGTCTAAAGGATGTGACATAAAAGCATGAAATTTACACGCAGCCCAATCTGCAGGGACACACAACTCCCTCTTCCATACACAAACTTTCATAGCTTTATTTCCTCAATAACCAATTTAGGCATATTTGTCATCCTACTCATTTTCAGGTTCACAGCTTCCACAACTCCTGCCATCATGAACACTGTGATATTCATCAAATTTGATACCCTTTCCATACTGCCTTGATAAACTCCTTGACCCCTAGCCAAGCCAAAATGTTAATTACGACCTTTCACTAGGAACCCTAGACAGTTGGCATTCCCCAATTGTAGCTCAGGAAAAAAATAATCTTACCACTCAGTTAATAAAGAGAACACTGCTGCAATAGATAATATAATGAGCACACTAGGACCCCTGTGAATGCAAAACAGTATAATATCTACTAGGAAAGGCATGACTTAACAATAAATTTTTGTCTACACAGAAAGACTAAGCTGGAAGATGAATGAGTGCTATGTGCAGAATAGTATGATGAAAAATACATTCAAATAAGAGGTCTGTGCTGGGCTAAGATAGGTGGAATTCACCAAAGTATTTACTTTGAGTACTCACATTACTATTATAGGTATGTAGAAAAAATTATTGTGATAAATTAACCCATTCAATGCAGGTGTATATATTGCACCATCCTAAGTGTGGAAAAATTTTCACCAAATGGTTTACCCAATACACATACATGACCTCCTAATATGTCATATTCAGTGAATTTTCTTGCAATGAAATGGCTAATGAGCAGAAGGGGTGCTCAAGGGTTCATTATTTCTTCCTACAGTTTTGGATTTATGTCTCACAATCAGAGGCCTGGGTCAGAATCTTGGCAGTGATAGATTGTCCAGAAATAACTATTCCAAATTGTGCTTGAATGTTATGTGAAGAACATCTCAAGTGTAGTAATCCATCTATCAGATAGGATGTTAAGATTTGGTCTCCTTGCCATCTTTAATTAAGAGCAGGCTAACGGAGACACTGTTGAAATTATGATTGTAGCTCAAAGACTTCTATGGAGTTGCTGCAAAGTAGATACAAAACTCAAAAGATGTAATATGTATTACATTTTTAATTTAGTACAAGTTTTTAAATGCATTTAAATGCATAGTTTATGACTTGAGGAATAGCCACGAAAGAAATGAAAATTGTCCAGAAGAAATGAGTCTAACAAGTATCTACATATAATTATTGATTAGTAACTATGAAAATTTCATCAATAGACATTTATATGAGAAAATGTATCACATAAAACTTAAATTTGGTCACAAACCACAGTAAATGTGTCTATCATCATATTGCAAATTGGGATAGTATGGAGCTTGTTTGCCATATGTTTCTATGATTCCAAGGAACCTAAATAAACTTGAGTCTTGAATAAGAGCACATATATCTCCGTATTTTTTATTGGTAATCTACCAGTTAGGGTAAGTTTCTGATGGACATGCCATTAATATCCCAACAACCCAGACTGCAATAAACAATTCATCATTTCGGCATATTTTCTGCGACCCTTCCTTCTGTTCAACATGCCTAACCTTTTCCTTCCTCTACCTCACTTCCCCAACATTCTTTCCTCTATCATAGTCTTCAAACAATTCATTGCCACACAAGCAAATGCATACTTTTTAATGTGAAGTTTTCCATTAGAGTCTGCTATGTTCATTTCCTAATTATAATTGCATATAAAATGAATACTCCACCAGCAGCACTTGCCTAATATGAACAATATTCATGATTTAATAACTATCTACCTACATATGTAGTGTCACATTAGATAATAGAAATTAGATTCATCATGCAAAATATTCAAAGAAATTTTGAATTCACTGCAGCCTCTGAAACATTCATTGCTTTGTCCAAGATTTAAGGGTATACTCTGGTCTCAGATGGGACCAAAAGGACAAATGAAAAAAGTAGGGATAATAAATGAAAAATGACCAGCACTTGTTAGAGGCAGGCTAGTTTTTTTTGGGAATCCTCCCCATAAATGATATACATTGTATCAACAAAGCTTTTTTTCAACCAACTTTAACCAAGGATTGTTTCAGTAGCTAAAATGAAAAAAAAACAATTGAAGCTTTCCAATTGTGCCCAAAATAATGATAATTGTGAGATATATTCAAGACAAAAAGATGATTGAAATATTAGGAAAATTCATTCCATGAATAAAATCTATAACTTTCCATAGTCCTCTTGATCATAGTGTTTAAACATTAAACGTGCACTGTCAACTGTTACTCTAATCACGGCATGCAGATGAAATTACAACTATATAACATGACCTTACACCAAGTAACAACTTTGTACCTTGCATTATTGTTGTTTTGGTGATAGTTGTTTTCCTGACAGTAGTTCCATCTGGTGTGATGTATTCAGTATGCTCTTCACCAACTACTGTATCCCTTGCAGGAAACTCGTGAGTCACTTTTGTACTCAATACTTCAGGTTTGAGGAGGGTGAAAAATAAAATTCATAAAATTCAACATTCTAGCCATTACTCTACTCAAATTTCATGATATCAATAGGAAATTTCAATGTTTTCACTAACAGTAAAAGACGAATTCAACTTAGTTAATACACATGAATAATAAGAATTCTTATGGCAGGATAAAATTGGTGGAATGGGTTTATAGCTCCAAGAAGAAAAAAATGGCTATTCCAATTAACAATAAAGTATTAAAAAGAGCATATACCTGTCCCTTCCTTGAACTCGGCTGGGCTTGGAGGAGGAGTCTTTGAAATCTTGGGTGATGTAACAGCTAAGGATAAAAATTTAGGAAAACATTAATGCTATATTAGGTGTGCCCTATATTTCATTGGTATATTTGGTGGTCATTATTTTGATAACTCTATCTAAAAGCGTGCATATTTTACAGTGAAACATATTTTTAAAATAACTTGATATATAAAAAATATGGGAACATTTGCATTACCAACTGTCTTTGGGATTCCAATTGATAAAAAAAATTATCTAAGTACCTTTTAAAAGAATGACATGCCATTATTGGATTTGTCATTTAAAACAAATCAATGATTTATAAAATTTCGTAAATGTGCCCCTATCTACTGAGATTATTTTGATTGGGTCTGGGAAAATGACTTTCCTGGTAATTTTCTCTACAATACTGTAGAAGAAGGTTAAATATATAAAACTAATATTTAATTTGCATTTTCAAAAATGGTGTCTTGGGTACGCACAAAATGTTTTGGTATGTGAAATATATTCCTTGAAAAATTGTACATTTTTACATGTATTTTGATAATGAAGTCAGGGAAACATTAAAGTCATTACCAAGCATTTAGGTAGCCAAGACAATCGTAAAGCTTACATAATTATATTTTGACCATTTTTAAAGATTCTTTATAATTTATAAAAGATTGAATATACCAAGGGAAAAAAATAAAATAACATATTTAAACCCCATTTGGAATTATATTACATGTAAAAATAATAAGATTCATCAGCAGAATAGGGCACAGATTCAGCATCAATGGTATTCTAAGTGCCGTGCATTATTTCAAGCAGAGCAGGCATGTTTAATATATGAACCTACAGAGCATGGGATAGTTTCATATGAATGAAGATGGCACTAGCATCATTAAGGTAATGATAGATTAATTGAATAAACAAAATAATGGGTTCATAGCCTTGTGCAGGGTTAAGCTTACAATGGCAGCATATCTGCATGAGTATGCATGCTGCTGCCTTAGCAAAAAAAATTATAATTGGTATCTGTATTTAAATAACTCTACTTTAAATAATGAATTTAATATTATTTAAATAATTTACACAAATTAAGATTTATCATTCTCAAATGAATTAATGTTTAATGAGTGAAAACAGAATGCCCAACTCATTTGTCAAACACCAAGGAAGTAGCAGTAGCAATCTACCAGTAATATAGGAAATCTACTGATTCGAGATCGGTTTTGGATAGACCCTGAAAAGTATTACACAAATAAATGAATTTCTGAAGCATTTCCACACAAAATAAACAGGTATTTATAGCTTTAAACTATTTCCTACTTCAGTTCCAATACTCTCTAAGCCTTCATGCCATCCCTTGTCATATTACCATTCAAAGTCTATGCTAGGCAAAATAAAATTTTACCTAAACAATTTGCCACTCATGGAAAATTGTTGTACTGAGTAGGTAGGTCAGGCAGCATGGGTATGTCACTTCACATTTTATGTAGCAACATGGATGTAATTTTAAATATTAGCATGTAGCAGGGTATTAAAATAAGATGATAATGTATTATTACATTAAAATATAAACTATTTTGGGATATGATATGAAAATATGAGCAATGAATTGTGTGCGTCCTATTGATTCATCAAAATCCTTCCCACCACCAAAATCTTTTTGTCAACCACATTTCCACCATATAAGTGCGATTTCCGATAAAAAATAAGCACTAAATTAGTTACTTGCTGTGAAATTTTACATGTGTGACCAATTATGTGATTTACTAAGCATGAAGCACTTACTAAAGTATTACTATCACCTGGATCAAAAATAAACTCCAATCTCTTAATTCTTGCCCAATTTTGCAATAATAAGGTTTACTTTAGATCCATAAGAATGAGCATATATTTTATCAAACCAGAGCTTACAAATATTTTTTTAGTAGGCGCTATGCTTTTAGAGTCGCACATTTACAAGCACATCACTTAAAATTTGTTTTCCATTACCTTTTCTGCCCAATATGCCTATAAAAGTTTAGTATAATAACCACCATGTAATTTAATTAATATGAAGTAGGCTTACTTTGGAAACCAAGGAAATAAAAAGTTTGAGTCAATATCCCAAGATCATGGAAATCCATAAGATTTCTTGACCAAGAAGGAAGAATGAGAAATTTAGGTGAATTTTAAGTGATTAAGCAAAAGCTAGTTTGAAGGATTAAGAGAAAAAAACATTGGCAGATGAGAGAGATAAGCAGAGAATGATAGAATCATGGTTAAAAAACATAATAATAATCTTCAAAAAACATCTTTCCTGAATTTAATTTGTGAAGCTCATTTTAAAAATGAACAATATCATTTCATAATGGTGACCTGTGATATGTATTTTGCAATCCAACTTGCTCCATGCTCTGCTTTTCTATGGGTGACTTTCATTTTGAGAAAAATAAGACAACAGAACAGATTTGTGAAGTAACTTTAATCATTTTACAATTTTAAAATCAAGAAAAAGATCACTCCAAGACAGAGTTATATCAAATTAGATAACCGACAGGAATTTTTTTCGAAGCCTCCAATCAATCTATTCATTCATTACATATGACCTATGTTAAATAATTCCTTTGAAAATTTATGCACAGGTGACCACACTGATTTGAATTTTAAATTTCAACGAAAGAGTGGCCAGTTTAAGATAAACAAAATTATTTAAAACCATGAATTAAAAAGAAGCAGCATACTAGTATGACAACAATCCAATTTATAATATTCATCAAAATAAACTTCGGAGTAAGATGGAAGATGCTGAAGTGCATTCCGTCCCAAATATTGTTGATTTCAATTTCAATACATTGAAAGAATCAGAATGGCATGAACACATTTTGACACCTTCAGGAAAGCTGGTGAATGGATGTAAGCAAACTATCAAAATTTTCTTATTCTTGACACAATTATAGGCTACCTGATAAAAACAACAGTGGAGTAAAGAAAAAATGTGCTAATGAAATGTGATATGGGATAAAGGATCATATATATTGGTGTTAGTGGCTCATTTTAAAATATACCACTGATAGTAACATTTGGTTATTTTAATGTTCACAGTGATTGTGTTGCATAATAAATATAGAGGCACCAATCTTTTGGTTACAAAATGAAATATTTGCCTGGAATGAATTTTTTTAAAGCAGTGGTGAGGCAAAACTGATAAAAGGAAGTACTGAATGAAGTGGTCAAGTATTTGAGAAGTATTTTTTTTAATTAGGTACGCACCTCAGATATGAATACTTATATAATGGATGGGAAGAGGAACTCATGTAATGATTAGTATGTCAGTACAAATTCTTGTAAATCACAGCTCCTCAGATAATTTCCCAGAGTAAATTTTTGAAAGCACATGGTAGGTAACTTGCTTGCCATATATTCCAAGTTATCTTTTGAAAACCATGTTGAGCATTTCCACTTTGGAAATACCCATGATTGAATGCAGTGCCATTACTATCCAATACTACAGACAAGTTGTTTGTAGTGCATAAAAGCCTCAAATACACAAAGCCAAATGTTACTTGGGCACTTCTCTGTCATGAAAGAAGTAGCCTTGTTGCATTGTTAAGTCATACCAGTGCTGAATTGAATGATAATAATGATTCATGAAGAATGGTTAAATATAGAATGGCTTCAAAAATAGAATGAATCTTAGTATCTTGACTTCTAATCTCAAGATATTTTCACTTGGTGGCAGACAGTATTACATAGTTGCATCAAAATTTATCATCTGCTAGGATAATAAAGCAGGAGCAAATGATATGCAGTTTCATCGCATAAAGGTCTTTTAAGTAGAACCACCCCAAATTCTCGAAAACATTCACCTTACAGCATACCTTGACTATTTTCTTGCCTAATTTCTCAATATTTAAGTAAAATATTCATAAATTTGTAAAATTATTCTTCAAGCATCAAATTTCTGATTCCCAAATTCCATTGAGTGATATTTAATTTAAAATAAATTTATTTCATTTTAAAGTAATGTAACTTCTGTTACTATGAAAGATGAAGAATGTAGCTGCATTAATTTCAGCAATACTCAGTACTTTGGTAGGTATGATTGAAGAACTAAGGGTTGAATTACTCACCATATAGTCATATAAAAATATAAAGCTCAAAGGAAATAAGTTTCAAAAAGTTGACAGTACTGCAAGAATCAAGAGATAAACTAAAAATATATTGGGTAGCAAATAATCCAAAACATATAATTCTTCAAGATTTAATCCACACAACAATGGAATAGACTAGTATCCAAATACTTAATAATCTATTTTACCACATTCATCATACCATTAATTAGACAGAATTATTGCCATGTAAATTTGAGGGGATGTTGCAAGTTAATGAGAGAGAAATATTTCCGCTCAACTATATGCTGAACTTATTTTTGTTGGTATGATACTCAAATGCATATGCTTTATTGAAACTTCCCATTACCTATGTCTGCACTATAAGTGATGTTTTTTCCAATGCTTTAGCAATTATTATTCAATAAATTTTAGATGGCTTTGAAGAATTTAATTGCAATGGGAAATGTTGAGGATGCCTCTACAACAGAGGATACTATATAGATGTTTATATAGTATTCTAAAGGATATACTAAATTGGGATAAATACTAATAAATATAGCTTAAATAAATGAATATAATGAGAAATGTTAGCAAACCAGTGACATGAAGTAAACTGCCATGGTTCCTGCAAGGAAGAGCGGAAGGTCTGTGGACCAAAAGGTGGATCTTATGAGAATAAAATTTCTTTTACTGCAAGCTTATTGAGCGATCTCATAAAACGATGGAATGCCCAAATAAAGGAATAAAGCAAAATCTGTCCAAAAAAAGCAGTTATGAACAAGATTATGAGGCTCAATATTCCTCAGTCAATACTACAAATAGACTTAACTACAGTCAAAGCCTTGAGATGACTTAGATCCTTTAGCCTGTTCATTTTGAAGATAACAAGTGATGCATGGGGACTCGATACAGCTTATTGCTGTATGCTTATCTGTAGCAACTGCATCTTTAGCTTATCATAACAATCTCATCAATTTTCTTGAAAAAATGCAATATTCAATAAATAAAATAATTTAGCCATATTACCATTTAGATTCTTAGCAGGGTAAGCACCAACAACAGTGCAGTCCAACACTGAAATGTCTACCATACACTGGCTGCCTGTTTAGAACCATAGTTATAGTATTATACTATTTCTGAGCATATTGGTCCTATTCTACGAGAATATACATCTGTACTTTCAACAGTTGCAAGCATAAAAGTGAAAAAAATATTTAGCATATAACAAAATCTAATTATCTATATCGCAATTTTTAAATTCACTTACTTATAGGCCTAACAATATAGGATAAAGGGTAAATCTTTAAAATCCTTTGGAACCATTAAAAATGAAAATACCTATGAACATCTTTTCTACTGTAACACATTTTTTGTACAACTGCTGTAAGATACAATAGTCTAAAAATATTATAGGATAGCCTCACCGGATAGCTTATTTAGTTTTAACATTAATTTGTGTTAAAATAGTAATTGAAATGCAAAACAATGTTTGCACAGCTAAGAAACCTATTACTGAACTCATACGGTATAATCACCTTGGATACAATGTGAACTTTCACAGAAAATGACCCATGAACTCCAATCCAATGACTTCATGACAATCCAATAAATAATTGATGAACTGGGTAGAATATAGATGAATTTGGCTGACACAAATCTCACATAAAACATAATTTATGGATGTAAGATAATTTCACTTGTAGAAGATTACCTTCACTTGTATTAGATTATTATTATTAAATTAGATTCGGTTTTAAGTTTCAATGAATGAAGACCCCACATACAGTATATAACCCCATAGTATAGGCTATGAGGATGACTTCCTTCAAAATTCTGGTATGCTCAAGGCATATTTTTTATTTCAACATTTGATTTTAATTTGGAATGGGGTTGCAGTACAATTCCTTGTTACTTTTCATTTCTAGATGGAAATGATTTATGCATGCACATATACATGAAACTCAAATTTCAACCTCAATAATATATCTTGTAAATCAGCTTAAGTAACAAAACATAATCATTCTGGCAAAAAATACTTATTTTGATTACTTTTTAATTTCAGAAAATCATAACTTATGTTCTGAGATTTACTTGCATGTTCATGCTTTGTTTGCATTACTAGCCATACTATCTTAGTCCCTACTGAATAATACTGAACACCTACTGAATACCTACTGAATAGATACCTACTTAACCAACATAGACTTGCCCATCCACCTCTAATAAACCAACACCTACATTCATTACACCTTACAGCAATGTTTTTTGCGAAGACAATGAGTGACAAAAATTAAAATAAGAAACCCAATTTTGGGCATACTCAAAATTGGATTTGGTATTTTAATGGCTGTCACTACAGTAATTTTAATTGTTTCCACCCCATAATGGTGAAAGAGGGGGGGGGGAGGAATTTATTCCACATTCTCAGAAGTCTTTTCAGAGTAATGAGCTGTGGGGTGTTCAAAAGTTATGAAGTAGTGTCAAATTGAAACTATTCTTAAATTGGCATATTTAAAAAGAAAGTTTGTTCCCCTACACAAAATAATTCATATTCTCTACACTGATGACAAAAAACAAAATAAAACTCTCAGCAGTACTAGAAAATTCAACACTTGTGAGCAGAGAGAGAGAGCAATGTGTGTGTGCGCATGAATTTTTATGTCGTTCCTCTTTTTGTAAAAAATGGGGTCAAAAATGGTGGGTTTGGATTTGTTCCATATTTTGTTATATTTTCACAAAATGAGGTGATATAAAAAATATATATTATGTTACAACACTTTTTTGTTAAACCTAGAGTTCTAAAGAAGTATTTTTGGTATTTGGATAATTCCTGCCGTGCACTGGTTTTGAGTTTTATGAAAATAATCATAAACTAACATTGTATATGAATACAACCTTTCCTGAACATTATACATTATATTTGGTTTTGATAAATGAATTGCAGCAGTTACTGAAAATGCGAAAAGAATCCAAATTTGGGCTTTCAGCCAAATTTTGACTATCTGTAACTCATGAATATAAAAATATATATACTCATCATAAAAAAATAAAGTTATACTTGTGGTCAGGCCTTAACCAGTAGTCACCAATAAAAATTAAAAATCTTCTGAGCAACTACTTTTGTATAATTTGAATGATTCTGCCTGGAATATTATGGAAGGGCTACTTATAATAAATGCTATATAATACTAATATTTTTGGATAGATTTTTTGATATTTTTATAATATTTCCTGATGAGATAGCGGAATTTAGAAGCTTGCAATGACCAACAATTTGTGTGAGATTCAGGAAAATAATTTCCGTGACTTTACAATTTTGTATTGTGGTCACATCCACATTTTGCTAATGGTGTGAAAGAAATGGCTGATTAAAATGCTTGAAAAGTAAGTTAACCATGATCTTCAATAACAAAGAATGAAAACAGTATTAGTAATAAGGGACTTGCTATGCATTTTAAATGTACAAAGTTAAAACAGTTAATAAAATCTATGAACATTTAATGGCCAAAGCATGGAAATACGCAAAAACTAATGACAGAAAGCACAGCAATAATATCATTTGCAGTGGTAAAATGTAAATTGACCTTTAGTTAGTATTTGGGAAGAGGAGAAGGAAGGACCCCACCTGACTGCACTATGCCACAATAGCAAACATCATCTCCTCACCTTGCACAAATTGCTTCTCTAAGCAAAGAATGTCATGGCAATATGAAAGTTAGATTGAAATCATTTAACAGAAGCATAAAATCCAGTCAAACAGGGGATATATGTACTACACTTCCCTTGCTTCGGTCATAGCTCAATTTAGCAAGAGTGGTACGCCAAGTATTTAAACTGTACTAATGTGAACGAAAAATCAAAAAGCTCTGAATGCAATCCATAAGTTACTAGAAATGAATCACCTACTCTTTAGGTATTATAGTGAGTTGACATACCTTCCTTCACCGGCATAGGTGCCCCTCCTTTGTAGGATGTGTCCAGGCGCCCTAGCTCCTCAGTAATTTCAGCGATCATATCTGCTTTCCTCTTTTTCTCATCACCACTTTCTTCTGCCATGCCTGCCATTATGGTTGGTGATTTTTTGCTTTCATCTTTCACAAATGCAACTTCTTTCACTTCCTCAGGACTCCTCTTCTTGGAAATTTCCTCATGTTTCACTGGCTTGGGAGTGTCTTTCATTAGAGCCTCTTCAAATTCCTTATATTCCTTCTCCTCACCCACGTACTTCTGCTCTTCCCGCTCATAGTCTTTAATTGATTTCCTAGCCTCATCACCAATTTTCTCTGCCCCAATGTCTTTCTCCATTTCAATGTCTTTGGCTTCCACTTCACTCCCATGGGTGATTCGATCTGTTGTGGGCCACCAAATGAAAAATTTAATGGATTTAAGCAAAATAAATTTAGTTGATTAATTATTTTTTTAACAGTAATAAAATAGGAATTTATAGTCAGATTTTTGGAGTGAAAATTCAGATACATAAGTTTAAAACTCAATGATCAACTGCAAAACAAATATTCCAAACTTACCTTCTTTAGGGGTGACTATTTTTTCAGCTGCTACAAGCTCCTCAACTGACTCAGACTCCTATAATTGAAATAAAATGGTTATAGAAATATATAATACATGGTTAGGTATTAAGAAATAGCAAGCATAGGTTAATAATTTTTTGATTCCAACAATTTATTTTGTTTTACTATCCCAATCCATTTTTGCATCAAACTTAAACCTTCAATCAACTATTAAAAATCAATGCCACAAATGTTGCACTTCTGAATTCAATCCTTTATTTAAAGCCCCTTAATCACATTGATTCAAAGCAAGCAATAAGCAATTCCCTTGATATATTTCATCACCAAAGTACAAGAGTGAGATGATATAATAAATTTGGAAAAACTTTATGCATATGACAATTCTTGACAAATGATTAGTTGGTGACACACAAATTACTTGCTGTCCATATTCTAATATTTTCTTCATTTATTTAAAAATGCACATTACATGGCAAGTCACCCCTGGAGCTTGTAGCAAGAGGCCTTAGGATACCAGATTCCTACTTCCCTCTGAAAATACACTTCAATGATAACCTAGCATTTTGAGATGATTTAAATGTCAGTTGTCGTACATACATTGATGCAGATGAACTTAACCAAGGGTATTTCAGAAGTGGCAGCAATTATACTGAAATCAATAGTACTATATTTATTGGAATAATTTTGAAGCTTCAGAGTGATTTACATAAAGATTGGCCTCCAAAGCCTTCTTTTGTAACAATGCAATAAAAATGCTGGTGGATGCAACGACAGCCATCTGGATGAAGAATGAGAATGTTAATAGTTTCACCTACCAGATACAGCAGAGATACCTTTGTTAGTCAAAAGTTGACCTGTTAGATGATGAAGATACATATTCAACTTCAGAGCTCCAGGCCAATGTGACATTCATGAAGATATTTGAAATCAAAAGGAAGGCTGAGTCAAAGAAGTTATCTCCTGTGCAAATAATTCCCTAGAGACTTTAAATATTAATATTATAAACTTTTTGAAACACTCATTTGTTTCATTTGTCAAGTTGAAGGCCTTAATATGCAGAAATAAACTGTAGCAGTAAAATTTTAAAAATGATATTCAGCCAAATAAGTATAAAAAATTCAAAGAGTACCTTGTACAGATTTTAAGTGCATGATATTAAGTAAATGAAGTAGCTTTGAATCTTTTTATCAAAATCAACTAACTTATCGACCGACTTTCAACCTAACTACTGCACACAAAAAGGGTGAAGAATGTGTCTCAATTGTTGTGAGGATAATTTTCAGATAAACCGCAAAAATAAACACATTAATGAAGAAAAGACCACCTCCAAAGATATTAATTAAAAAAATGGAAAACTATGGAGCAGCAAATGAAAAAGAAACAATTTTAAGGCAAAATTCCAATACAGATGACATTTTGCTTCAACAACAAACAAGTGATCAAATTTTAACCAGTATGTAAATAGACAGAGCAAGTCCTCATGTAACTTTATATATCACTGCAGATTATCACATTTGTAACTTATTATAAAAATTGTTCCATACACCCTAAATAACTAGATACATCTCTTTTTTATATTTTCAAAATATTGGAAATTTAAAAGAATTTAGAGATTCACAATGCCTTGTGCAGACATCAGTGCCAGAGGACCATATTTCATTGAAGAAGGGATAATTTTTCAAATGAATACAGCAAAACAAAAAGTATACAAGCAAAAGCATAAAATCATATAAAGAGTAATATAAGAACAAAAATTTAATGTTCCTACCTATATTAAGTTCATGAGACAGAACATGCCTCAACAGCCTTATAAAAAAGGCCTATGGCAATAAACGATTATTATTATTATCATTATTATTATCATTATTATTATTATTATAACATGAGATTAAAGTTTGTGGTATCAGCAGTCACTTGGTGGAAACAATTCATCATAAAAAGATAAAATCACTTGGTTTTTCCTATTTTTTTTAAAGTGTAGAAAAACCAAGTGTTTATCTCTTATGACGATATTAGTTAGCCTATGCATTGTTAATTTAAAATTAATTTAAAAAGTTCAATTTCCAATCTGAAATGCATGTAAATTGTCATCATTAGAAACTTGATTTTGAAAATTTTATTGGATTTCAATGATATACTATCCATTTTCTGTGGCATTCCTAAAGTGAAGCATAACTAATTAATACTCACTGTGTTTACTTGCATATAAGCTGCACTTTTTCTTACAAAGCTATCTATTACAGGTGTAGTGAGGGAGCCTAAGTCAAAGTCTAAATTTTGTGCCCTCGGTGCTTCTCATTTGAAATAATTACACCAGACTAAACACCAAAAAGCAACTACCCACCATCCCACTCACTACATTTATGATGTTATAAGGTAGGTACACTTTTCAAATGAGCAATAAAACAAAGCAAAAAAAAAGTAATGAATTGCACTGTATGATTTTTTCTGGCACCATACTCTTTACAATGCTATTGGTGAGCTCCTGCATTGTGGATGAAATGAATCACTTGAGTATTTGGGCAGCCAATCAGTGAAGAACCCTATAATAGCATTTAGGTAAACAACTCAGGGACTCAAGAGTGAAATAGTTTTCTGATACTGTCAAAATAACAAGGGCTCATTTAACATTGAAATTTAAGAATTCCTTCATAAAATATTTAGGTGCATCACAGCATTTAACTGATGCTTCAATGCCCTTATTAGATAAGTAAGATTACATAGTTTCACACAACTCTTCCCATATGGATGATTTCTAGTGGGAGCTTCTTTATGAATAATATATATGTACATTGGAACCTGGCCTGATAACCACCTTCCAAAATGATCACTCTTGATGGGTACCAATTAATACTCCATAAGACACAAGTTTCATTGAACCTCCATCATTTGACCACCTGTCAACCTGAATACAACCTTGCCAAACTATACCCCATCATACAAAATGTATCTCCCATTGGTGACCAGGTGAAATGTGTACCTCACTGATGGTCTTAGGTTGTGGCTACAATGGATCTGACCTGACCAGGCCAACGGTTTCGATTTCAGCAAATAAAATGCATACTGATGTGCGGATATATACGTAAAATTACACAGACTGAATTTCTACAGTGAAAAAAGTCTACTTTTAATTTAAACAACCTTATTCACAGTGAGTAGCATAATTTATTATTCATTTATCGTAGCAATAGTTATAAAGTTATTTTTTATATTTGCCTTTCAAGCTACTTAATGCATACTTTTGTATTAGTTACTTCTATCATATTTTTCCATTTTATAATTTAAACATTAAATCCTCAAGTCAATGTATTTTAGAAATACACTAGCCGGTGGGAGACTTAACCAAATGGAGCCCCATTCCTGCCAATCCAAAATTTTAGCTCTAGCTTTTTATGAATTATTCTGAATGAAAATTATCACTTTTGTATCTCTGAACTGAAAAAATATGTAAACCTTAGGCAAAGGTCAAATTTTGTTTTTTCTAGTCTTCAATGGAATAGTGTCAGTTAAAATACAGTCTCATTTTCAAGTACTCAGGAAAACCTATTAATGGTACAAATACACATTCAAATATAATTAAAAGAAAGTCCATGTGGTCTAGGAAGGAAAAAATTGGTTTAAGGAGCTTTTGCTTGCCTGGCAAACTACCTAGGATATCTCAGCCCAAGGAAAATATTTGGCACATTTAAGGGAGCTACATATTACACACTGTTGATAATCAATGTATCAAATCCATCAACATTAGTATTAAATAATGTAACGTGGACTATCCTAGTTTTTACACAGTTAAGCACAACATAACGTGCTTGCTAGTGTTGGCACAACATGACGTGTTTGCTAGTGTAGCTATAGTTTGGTTGTGACCATCATCTATTATAGGTTCAAGGTGCATCTTATGCGGGCATGTAACAACCTATTTTTTTATGTTTTCAGTGCAAGAAAATTAAGGGTGCAGCTTAATGCATGTAACAATACAAAATGAGCTAAAACAGCACGCTAGAAAATCATATCATCAGTTGTAAAGGATTGCTTGGAATTATTGAAAAAAAATCACATAAAATTAAGTTATTACTGTAAAGAATTATTTTTCTGCACCATTTTAAACTCCAAATAAACAAAAAGAAAAAGCAAAAATTGAAAAAATAAGTAAATATGCAGAAGCTTGATGACTAATTCAAGAAGACCACTTGTTACCTTCATGATGTCTTGTTCGTCATAAGTGACATCCAGGCTCACATTACGCCTCAAAGAGGTGTCCCTTGATGGTCCTAATTCTTCCTTGAGGTTGTCAAAGCCAGACTGATCCAACCTTACTTTGGCAACTGCTTTTTCCATATCATCAGTCACAAGTTCAACATTGAAGATGCAACGGTCTACAATATCCTCCCGATTAATCCTTCTCAAAGATTTCTCAAGAGTGTTTCCTGCAAGAGAAGTACAAATAATCACACACATTCCAGCATCTATGCTTAAGACAGCAAAACATTGTCGTTCATTTACTACTGATTTAAACTTGGTAACAGATTAAAGTTATAAAAATATTCCTTGAACTGAATAACCATGGCCAATGGCATGATAAGTACCTGTTCCATTTATGCACTGATTAGTTTTGTAACTTATTCCATAAGCACTTATTCCCAAATTTTCACAAATACTTGTGAATAAATTAACCGCTGGATTCATACAAAAAATACACATGTAATTGAAGGCCAAAGTCAATACATTCATATGCAAATTAAAAAACTAACCAAGATTTTTGAATCAATAATGATAAAAATGACATCAATTCACAATATTTAATTCATTCACCAATGGTGGGTTTTGTCATTTTAAAAATGAGACCATATTTAGTTACATATTTTACCGAAGAATTAAAATTAAATTTTGAATGGTAAAATAATGCCAATGTTAGCGACTGTTTGGAATCATTAGAATTTTGTATTTCTTCATAGATTTAATAATTTTTATATTGAGACACTGTGAGACAGAAGAGACCTCACCTGTAGCCTTATTTCCCGACTGCTGCATCCAAAGCCTCAACATAACCATGGCTTGTTGTGGGACACTGTCAGGATATTCTGATGTAATTAGATGAATATCATCCTGTGCGATTCCTAGTTCATTAGCCAGTTGGATCCAATCCAATCCAAGAAGATTACAGATGTCAGAAAGACGAAGGTCAGCTTTGTGAATATTTTCTGTTCGACCTGGGAAGGGTACAAAAATGCACATGTAATAATTAAATGAAAATATCTTATCTATAACATAAATTATAGACAACACATAGCAGTCAAATTTCAAAAGTCAAATAATTTCTGTTTATGAGGCTACTTCTATCTAATGTCTCTATTTATGCATTATAAACATAAGGTAATGAATGGAAGAATTTCAAAGTGTAAAAATTATTTGCCTAGACCAGGATATGAACCTGGATCCCTCAGTTTCTGGCCAAGTACTTTAACCAGGGATTCACATAAATAGAATCATCATTTGTATAGAAATGATTTTTACACTGTGAAATTCCCACACTTGTATGCATATCAGCGGGTGTCTCTATTTTAGTTACCATATTAGCATTTCCAGCAATTTCTATGGTTATGAAATAATTTAATTTTTGCAAAAAATGGTTGCACCATTAAGTATGCTAAGAAACAATAATTATTACCTACACAGTGGGGAATGTTGCAGCAATGTTGCCAAACAATTGCCATAATTATCTTATCAATTCAAGTGCTGAAACAGTTTTGCCAAAAAAGTTTTCGGTGATAGGTATAAATATTGACAGAACCTTGTCATGACAATCTTAGAACATACTACTCAAAGAATAAGGGTCATTTTCACCTAATTTCACTCTTAATATGCACAAGGGCAATGCAAATATGTTATTTCCTCAATCTTGTGAAAATAACCAAATGTTATGGTAATCTCGGAAAATATAGCCAGGCCAATAGGTCTGGTGGGTAACATAGCCACCTGCTAACTCAAAGAGTGTAGGTTTGAGTCCCACCTTTGTCATGGGTGTAGAGTAAACTCTGGTAGTTTGATGCCTGGGAAAATCTGACACAAGCCAAGGATCTCAAGAGCAAATGGGCCTAGAGGTTTCAGCAAAAATAAAATTATGCATTTCATGACGTCAATTTATGGGGGTTCAAAAATGCCATGATTTAGAATAGTATTGCATACCATCTATGAAGCAGAGGGGTCAGGGCACAGTTGATCTAAGGCAAATTGGTGCCCCTGGCTGTATTAAACTGCTCCTCTATCCAGGGTTGATGAGAAGAGAGTGGTGACCCCAGTACTAGTTACAAGGGTCCAATTAGGAAAGGGGCCTTACTAAATGGTGCATATGTGTTCATATTTCATTAGAGAGTCATTATTTCTACCTGACTTTGCATTCAATTACTATTGTTGTAGAGCCTTCAATAGATTACTATTGTTACTACAATTACTATTGTTGTAGGGCCTTCATTGATACATTATTACAATCATTGCTTCAATCTAGACATAGGACTGCCACAATACTGCTGATAATGAAATATAAGGTTGTGGTAAGATTGTAATGTAATACAGCAATGTAATGAAAGTAACATAGGAATCTTGCCACAATATAGCTCACATATTCAAAATTATCATAATAACACTGTGACAGGATTCTAATCTTGCCAAGACAACCTTGTGACAGCATTTTCACAAGATTACCTGCTGTGCAGGTAAGCATTAGATAATAAATTACAAAACCTCAATGAACATTATATAATATATAGTAATAAAATACCTCAAAGTACTAATCACGACTTCTTTTTACTTGGCAAGGGTTTTTTTTTATATCAAGGGAATCACCACAGAAAGTAATCATCACCACCTATTACTCTTCACAAAACTAAAGGTATGGTACTCATCCTTTTATGTATCTTGTATGATTACTTAATGTGAATATAGTTACACATTTAGATAACTCATCAACAGATAACCTTGGATTATTCATTTTCTGCTTTTGTAAGTCTTCAGAGTGCTTCACAAAGTCAAATACAAGGGTCATACAAACAACCTACATAGGTACCTACATATTTTTTGACTCAGGGAAGTTGTTACAAGTACCTAGTTAATCTGTTTCAATTTTTCTTGCTTTCAGACATTATTTAGACCCAGATTTTGCACACATCCACTTTTAAACATGACATTTAATATATTACTAAGGTATGTCACCAAACTCCCTCTGCCCAATGGGAATATAATAAATGGGAACCGTTTTTTTCTTAATCATGTTAAAATTAAAAATATCTTGCAAGTTTAAAATAAAAATATCTTCCGATATGAATATAAAAAAGTTAAAATTTTACCAAGCTGAATAATGAGAAGTAATGAGACACCAAAAATGTAGGGAAGAGCACAAAAGAAATTTCAAAGAAACAGATAGGTACATTGAATAGACCAACAAATGAATAGACCTATGCATACAACCAATTTTAAATCCTGGATCTTTGATTAGATAAGTAATTTTTACATTATAATTGCTGATTGTGAACACATGGATGACAATAATGAAGAAATAAGAGTGGGAGAGCATTTGATAAATTTATTTAAAATAGCTACTCACTAGTATGGCTTTTATGGTGCTATGCCAGCACTGGCATATACACATTTTGGTGTACCAAGAGATTATTTCATTTTCAGATGCTTCCAAGGTATATTGAAAATGCTGTGGCACATTTTGGAAACATAATACTTAATTAGCCAGCTTTTTCAAAGATTGAAGAAAGAGGATTTAAAATATGATTACATTAAAAGAAACAATCAAATCCTTATTCATGAAGAAAAAAAGATAAGAAAGAGATGACTGAGGATAATTCACCTTTCACAAATCCTATAAAAATGAGCCTACAATTTTGTCATAGTGTATCATGCAAGCATGCCAAAATGTATTCCAGCAATTAAAAGCCTTCATTTTCCATTAACTATATACATATTTACTAAGGCTGATGTGTTAAATCATTGTATGATGCGTACATTATTTTCCCTAAATACTCTCCAGGCTTATTTAAAACTCAAAGAAATACATATGTGTCTAGATAAAAGATTGATTCCATTTATAGTAGGCACTTATATTAATATTTTATAAACACCCAATACTAAATTAACAAATGTATAAACTTACTTAGGCTTCCATCTCGAAGGAAACTGTACTTCTTCTCCAATTCAAGTAAGTCAGGTTCTGAAGGAGCCATTTCAGGAGTGATTGTTTCTGGGAGGACTATATTTAGAATACAAATAGGGGACTGAGGTGGCTCGCCCTTTGCAACCTGTAAAACAATTTACAGTTATAGCTAAATGTAATCTCTTCTACAAATATATAATAAGTATGAAAAAAATTTCATCAAGAAAACCTCATATGTAAATGAGTAAGGCATTAATGCTAAAATAATTCCAAATGAACATTTTATATACATTATCGTAACTAAAGATAATAAGAGAAATAAGAAAATAATTTAAGAAATGCTCACTGGAATAACTTAAGGGTATTGTTCATCTATACATTTATAAAAAGTTTTTGTGTTTATAAAAATTTAAATAGGAATATATATTTTTAAAACAAATATAATATTGTACAGGAAATGGTATATTTCCATGAATGCTTATTGGAATAATAGTGCATGAGCAATCAATAGCATGGAGTGGGTTAAATTTGGAACATTTAAGAAAATGAATTCTCCATTTGAATATGCTATAGGATATATAATAAATGTAAAATACTATATATAATAAATTAGTACCTTGGGCTCTCTCATGAAAAGAATACGACCAACAGTGTCAGCATGAGGATCCTTGACTCGGACTGTGAAAGGCAGACGATTTTCCTTGAAGGCATGGAAACCCAACTGCAACTGGTCCCCGGATTTAGTTACTGGTATTAAATTACCAGCAAATTCCACAAATTGTGATTTCCCTTCCAATACCTACAGGGCAGGGGAATTGAGAGTTAACGATAGCGTATGATGTAATAACAATTTATTTTCAATTTAACATTCCAAACAGAATTAGGATACAAATGTCTAGTGGCTATATGTTACAAAAACAGGTTTAGTTTTACAGTAAAAATAAATACAATTTCTTAGCATAACTGTTCACCTATGAGCTATGTTTTTAGTAGTTTAATTGGTGTTTGTGGTTTTCTTGGTGTTAGTAGTCTTATTGGTGTTAGTAAATAATATTGATAAATTGTTAGTGGAGAGCAAAGAAATATTCTGAAACATTAGTAGAGCATTCCATTGGTTGAAGAAAAACTTGTTACGAAACCTAAAATACATCCAAACTTTTTGAATCATTGGTCTCACCTCAACGTCTCTGCTTTTAGCCACTTCTGTAAAATGCTCCTGATGTTCTAGAGTCTTATCCTCTTTGTCATCAGTCATACAGAACACTCGTAGCCTGGCTTCCAACATATCCACACGTTTTGCAAACACAACAAATCTACAGAAGAGGAATTTCACAAATCAGACTGATGTTCAACATCAACCTCCTCATAAAATACACTCATAAATTTAACACTAAATAAATAATCTTCTTTTAATGTTCATCTCACATAGTTCTATGATATCCTTTAAAATATTCACACTAGTTACATAAATTAATGCATTATTTATGATTAAAAATTAGTAATAAAGAAGTCAGACATGTTTAATTCCTACAATCAACTATTACAATTACACTGAATTACTCAGAAAAATATATAACTAAAACATGCACATTATGCTTAGCTCCATTGCATCAATTTTTCACCTGGCATGACACAATGAATTTCCACAAAGATAAAAAGCAACATATGAATTTCATGCTACTTGAAAATAACTTTTGCGTAAGTGAACATTCATCAAGATGTAAGCATATAAATATTTAGAGATGATTTTTCACAGTGGAACTTTTGAAGGCAGGTTCTAAAACCATTTGGTACCTCTTTTGATACCATTATGGTGAAGAACAAAGCATGGGCTTCAAGAAATGTAAAATTCTGCCATGTCAGCTACACGAGAGAGCACTGAGAAAACAAATATGTATGTTTTGCAAACAGTTCATTTTCTCTGGCATAAAACTCACTTTGCCATGAATGGCACATGTATTGCTTCCTTGTAGAGCTCAGTTGCCATTTTAGTGGCTTCAACAATGTTTCGACAGTCCATAAGCCAAAACCTAGCTGAGACAGTGGTCGTGAAGGACACACAGTCATTAACAAATGTAAGAGGTGTTGAGCCGGTGACATCTTCCCACTGTGCTCGTGTCGTTCCTCCTGCAAGTTAGATAAAGTCAAAATATTTGTTATTAACAATAGACCATGAAGTGCCTAAAGTAACTACACATTAACATATATTTAAAACAGATTTGTATCTTCTAGAGCATTTCAATGGAAAATTGTGTTCTAATTTGAAAGAAGAAAGCCAACAAGTTCTAATGAATGTAAAGTAAAAGAGTTATTCTTCACATCAGTTCTGTCTGAAAATATTTCAACATTTTTCAATTATATTATCACATTGAATTATGAATTATATGAGTGGAATTTCCATTTCAATGAGCGAGAACTTGAAGAGGCAAAATAAAACTGGAGACAGTAAACCATTAAATTTTGACAAGGCTATCATGAACATCATTTTTCATGCACCAATTTTAAGTGAATATATATAAAGCTTTTCATAAGTACAGAGGATTAAGGAGTGTAATTGTATGTTTGCATGCAATTTGAGCAAGAACTGAAAACATATGTCATATTGAGTGTGAAAAGTAATTAAATGAAGACGATATTCAATGTGACCAACATAAGTCAGATTTTGATAAGTATTTTATCCTCATGCAGACAAAATATAAAGCCAATCCTCCTATTCTAATTATAATATGAATTAAATTGAAAATTGCATTCATGAGATTACTATTTCTACACACTTTTACAGCATTAAGATAAATATTCTCTTTTAGAGTTAAAAATATCCTTACTTTAGTTGGGTCAATGTAGGTATACATTAGGTCTAAAATAACTAGTGAGTACTATCTACCAAATGTTTACCATTCTACCCCAAGTTTCTCTATAAAAGCCAGGGAATATATGGTCATCATTCTGATCACTATACCCACATTAGGTGAGACAGTCATTTCATTGACTACATTTACTTGTTTCCTCAAGTGGAAATTTGAAAATATTGTTTTTATAGTTAATGAGCTTGTAATTTATGATATTATACTGGAGCATTTAAATCATCATCAAAATAGCAATAAAAGCTTAAAAAAGCAACAAAATTACATGATATATGCTCTATTTTATAACAATATTCTGGTCCATGTTCAACAGTTTTAATTACACCTACTTCATTAACCTATCCTATTTGAAATTAAATTCAAATTATCTAACATTAAAATAAACAAACAAAACAGGGCTACACCCACTTTAAAAATTAAAACTAGCTCAAAAACAGCAGCAATTTCAGTAGGAAAACAAGAGAAGAAAGCAGCAATAGTTTCAGAAAAGACCCTTTAAAAGGGCAACTAAATTATATTTAATGACAATTTTGATGTAGTGTTTAAAAAATCTTTAAAGTTACTTATGCCCTCCATCTTGCTATGCTGGTATAACTGCATTCTATATCAGTTTAAGGTATAGACAAACCTAAATACAGATTCATCTTATACTGCAGGAACAGGTCTATACCACTATAGATTACACACATTTACCATAGGCACTTCAACACATTATTTAAGATCTGCAAATATAACTATATATCAGATTGGGGTAGTGGATTTATATAGACTTCTCCAGTGCTATAAGTTGCTAAAAAACAAAGTGCAAAAAATATATGTGATAAAAATTGCCAAAAAACTACATTTATACAAGTTTGCATTAACTTCAGAGAATTTAGTCTACTTAAAATGAAAATCATCAATCACCCAAATTGTTGTGGTGCTCACACAGCAAGTGCGTGGACACTTCACAACAAATTGCATAATAACTGTGACACCACCACCTCCATTTTGTTCAACAAAGCAGATTGTGATTGTTTAAAAAAATCAAATTCATGGACCAGAGGTGCAAAAGCAGTATTTTTTTTCCCTGCAGGAGGCATATGCAGCAAATGCACTTCCCAACACTTCAAGCATCCCATCTTTCGTCACCGACCCGAGACGAGGGGGACAAAAAGATTTCCCAAAGAGAAGGGCCACAGATACGTGATCATTTTCGGCAGTTTTGATCAGTTACCTGAAGCCCTAAAAAGCATGTATACTTTTGCATTTTTAACAACTTTTTTTTTTTGAGAGCTAGAGGTTATAAGTAAGGAGAGTGAGGCTATAAATTTAAGTGTTCTTTTACAAGTGAATCCGAAGGAACCGATTGGAAGAGAAAGAATAAAAAAAGGAGACAGTGTTGCCCATTACCTTTAAGTGATCTTTTCCGAAACACCCCTGGCATTGCGTGCAGCATTGTTTAATAAAGTGAGGGGAGCGTGTTAGTAAATTGTATCGGCAACAGCAAAGAAGTTTTTTTTTCACTGTTTCAAAGAATAAAGTGACACACCACATTAACACTTAACGATTAACAACAATCACTTTCCTATCCTGCAAAAGAGCATCATAATTGACTGGGACTTCATACTGTTCTCAAATTTTTAGCTTTACGTAAAATATTATTCCCTGACTATAACGCTCAATGCTAGCTCCTCCACAAAGCTTATGCAATGCACACTAGTCTAGTAATGCTACAAGGTTTGGGCTTTACTGAAAGATGGTTAAGACAGAGAAATTAAACTACAAAGGTTCAAAGAAGTTTTCCTTCAAGTATTTTTCACACTTTGTATAAAGAGTTTTTCTAGGCCAACAATGAAACACACAGCAATTAAGGACATCTATATTTTACATTCAGGGCTTAATTGCAGGGCTGGCTGGAATTTCAAATTTCTACTCACACACATGTATGAACTTGTTATATACTCTATATCAGAGCAATAAAAAAGGCAAGCAAATGAACATAAAGAAGCTCAAAATATCATACTCCTCTGAATGGAGTGAACTGATTTCAGTGAATGAAGGAAGGATAGATGGAAGGTGGCATATGTGGGTATCTTCATATATTTTTTTACTCTTTCAACTTTTTTCTACTTTAATCATCAACATTATGCATTTTAAAATTTAGAAGGATGTGAGAATTCAATATAAAAACAGACAACAATGGAATATTTTATCTTTTCAGCAAAATGGCCTACTTTCGCAAGTAAGAACATAAAGCACTATAACTTTTCAATATTACCCGCTACGAAAAAATTGAGCTAACAAGGATACTAAAATAATTAACAAGCTTTTTAATACTTTAAAATCGACGTTTGACACTATGTATTTTTCTACTTTTAAGGTTCATTCACTATTTTAAGAATTAAAATAATAGTAATACTGCCATTAGGCATGGCTCACAGAAGATTATGAGTTGATCTTTGGGCATGCCATTGCCCCATTAGGTTTGGAACAGGATTCGAGCATGGTGCAAGCCATTACCTGTTATGCTGCAGAGCAGCCTCAGAGTGGGTGCATCACCAGAATACTGATTGATCATCCCCTTGTTAGCTGCTTGTGGGACAGGTATTGTCAAAGTGATGGGCTTGTGGAACTTCCGTCTCCTGGGCTCAACTGTGACAATAGGAGACACTGCCACACGATTCCCAAGTAATTTAGCCACCAATTCGGCTGAAATAGGCTGGGCCTGAAATTAAAAGTACAGATGCATGCTAAAAGTCATACAATACTCTGAAATTCATGAACTATTTCCTTTGCATAATGGATGATCATCAGACCCTTCACAGTTGAAATATAAATCTTCAATTTGGTTCCACAAACAATAATTCTTCAAGTTGAGATCACACATTGGTGTAGTTATTTTGAAGTTAATCAATATTGGTTATTCAGATGAAAAAGCATAATCCACTATATTTTATGAACTCAATGGTTATGATGAATCTATAGTGGATCTATCCATGCCTTTATTTCATAGCAGAAGAGTGTATTTTATTGCTTTCATAAATCAATTAAGAAAGTGCTTCATGTGCAGATTAGTAAAGCTGGTTATATGAGGATGTCAACCTGCCCCAAAAATGAATGAAAAGCAGTGATGATGATGATGATGATAGTGTTCATATCTTGTACACATTTATTCATAATTTACATTATCTCAAATATCTGGCATGAAAAATGAAAGTATGAATCAACAGATCAAAATAACTTATTACCTTAAGTCCATGTTTCTTGGTAGTCTTTTCCTAAATATTGCTATTTCTCACATCACACCATATGATCAGTGGAATCAGATGACTTTTACTAATTTCACAAACAAATTTATTTAAAAAAATTACAATATGAAATATTATCTCCATTTAATAATTAACTTTCATCTATAATACTTATTTGGAGTATTCTTTTAAATGATTTCAACTGAAAATAAGTCATTTCTGAGATCACACTAATGCATCAACAAGGATATCCAGTGGAGGCAGCTTTCTGCATCAAATTAACAGTAAAATTGTCTTGATAAGTGAAATATGTATACCTACCACAGCTGCTTTAAAGGCTCATAGATTTTTATTTAAATTGGAACAATCTCAATAGATAGGGAATTTCCATTAATTTTTTAATGCTGCAATCATGCTCCTTAGCACTCACATGAAAATGTACCTTTAGGTAAAGGTTTATGTTTCACATTCAAATTTTTTATGCAAAACTCAACCTGCTGGTATTTATTAAGTTTGAAAATGTCTCCTTTAATTCTTCCCTAGGGTTAGTATCACAAAATAGAACAATAAAATGGCTAAAAACAAACTGAAAAGCAAAACAAAAATCCATTCTCATCCTGGAAATGATTTTAGACTGTTTCTTATCCAAATGTGACTGTTTTATGGAAATATTTGCTGGAGTTTGATGTCTTTCTATCTCTGCTGCCAAGCAAGATGTAATTTGGTTCATAAATAGCTGAACACCCAAGCTGAGTTGTTAGCACAGAGACAGGAATAGGATAATGAAAGATACTATGAAACACAGCACAAAAGCAGGGCTCGAAATAGCAACAAGTGGCAAAGCAAGAAGCCATGGCATTCAATGACGAAGCACAATAAAGCCCAATAAAGTTAGTTAAGGTATAAACTTGGATGACCAAGACAAGTATTTCAAGCTGATAGATGTGAGTGCCTATTTCGAACCTTGCTTTAAGATATGGTATGAGAGGGTGAGAATTTTATTGGCTACTAATGATTGCACCCAGATGTTGAATTTTAACTAATTTTATTGGGCACTCAGATGGTATACATGTTAGTAATATTAGTGCAAATCCAATAACAGTGTATTAGTTAAATGACAAACATATTAATTAAAATCAATTTGAACCAATAACATATTAGATATTCCATGTACCTGATAAACCTTTGGCATGCAGTTTAAGAAGTAAACTAAGTTTATGTCAGTATTAATTTAGGCCAATGAATTCCATTACCACCCCAATGGATGAATATCAATTCCGGAAAAATACCCTCATAGATAGCATATGTTAATACCAGATTAAAATTGTGAAACCCTCCCTTTTTATTTCAACATGCAGTTACCAGTACATTTATTGTAAAGTTATTGAGATTATTATCTCATGCAACTGGAATATATAGGGAGCATGAATGTAAAAGAAAAATTTGATTACTCACAACCACTAAAGCCAAAAAATAAATTGGTATAATTCCTCAGACCTTCATCATTCATATACATATTGATGATCTGGTTTTTTAAACTTCATCCATTAAGGATAAATGATAATCTAGTTACTTCTGAATATAAACAAATATAATGGCATGATTTAAAACATGCAGTCATGTTCTTATTAATAGAGCAATGCACAATATATTTTAACAAATAAAACAGGCAATTCAAACAGCTTATTTGATGCTTGGATTATTTTTAATATTTATCCATGAAACAAGTTCTACTCTGGTTCTAATTGGTTATTTTTGTTAAATTAAATGAGTGACATAAAACTATTTAGAACATTTAATAATAGTCACTAATAACATTTCTATCACTACCTATAAGAGAATCTATTGAAGTCATGGTAACTGCAAAGAAGCATATGCATAGATTCTGAACCATTAATGTCATAAACCAACAATCTCATATATATATATTTATAAATCAAAACTTGCTGGACAGATTGAGTTTACTAGTCTTTGCTACCAAAAGCAATGAAGCCCCACCATCTTCAAAGTCAAATCTAAGTCTTTCACAATCGAAAAAAAAACAAAAAAGAAAGTTATCATTCCTCAGATGGGGTATTTTTGGGTAATAATATTTTACATAAGTATATTTCCAATAAAAAAAATTAAAAAAAAGAACAGTAGCTACTGAGTTAAAATAATTGAAGGCCAACTACAGCATTTGGTGCACAATCCTATTAACTAGAATAAGTTAGGGTGATAGAACTCTTACAATTTACAGAAGAAATTATAAAAGTTAAACCATGCAATTAAAGCCTTGAAAAATAAGAGATAAATATGAAATAAATTACATTAAGCTAACAAAATAAGTAAAAAAAAATGTCATGGTGCTGTTATATATTCACAGATGACTATGTATATATAAATATTAACATAATAATGGTAACTGTCATCTTCAAAATAAAAGATAATTATGAATATTAAAAATCAAATGACAAATAGTAATATTAATAATATCAGTTACATGAGATTGCACCATTAGCCCAAGTTATTGTATTATAACACTTTAACCTGAATCACAATAAATGCAAAAATTTAAGTTACAATACTAAATACACTGCAAATAACAGCAAACTTGGCTAAATTATTTCCAAAAATAGAAATAAGACCAGTTTGTGAGACAATGATAAAAATCTCTTTTCTGACAGTAAGTAATAGGAAACACTCCAACAGATAATTATTTCAGCCTTGATTTTGTTACAAGAGGCTTACATCAAACCTGCTAAGGATTTTATAAAATTATATACCTGAAATGTTCTTCATTACAAACACTGTCATTTGTTTTAGGCTTTACTAATTGCACTTGACATTTTTATATATTCATCTTTGAAAAGACACAGCAGCAAAAAACACTATCTTCTGCAATTACATGGACTAGCATTTGTCAAAGCCTTTTCTCTTTGAATAACAACAATATCAAATAATTAACTAAGTGCTAATACTGCAATGCGATGGATGCCACTTAAAATAATTTCACAAAACATGGCTTCCATCATGTATCTTTTGTACTGCGTACAGAACAACTCCTCTTCCTCCTCCCCCCAGTGGGGAGGACGAGGTAAGGGGAGATGGACACCCTTATGGCTTAAAAGGGTTTTCAAATAATATATGGCCAATGCCATCACCACACCAATGAGAACCGCTTCTTCTTAGGGATGTGGTTCACAGTGATCTTTTTCAAGAGTCCCGTGTGTCCCTTCCTTGGCTTAAAGAGATTTACCTGGAGCCCAACTTTGATCTTCTTGGTCAGGGCCCCTTGTGGGAACACTGCTTGCACCTGTGGTACCACGGTAGAGGATACCATTCCACCCTCAGGGCCAATGGCATGCACTTCCTGGCGGACACGTGACACAATGGCAAAATACTGGGGAAAGTCAGTTGTTAGGATTCTGGTGATTCTATTGGTGTTAAGGTCTTCCAGCTGGGTAAGTTCTGTAAAGGAGAAGCAAAAATAAGTTCAGCAACTGTGCACCATTACAACTCTTACAAGGGCACTCTCCATTTTTATAAATAATTTTACTATGACATTATTTAAATCTGGATACTTTAATGAGTTAATACTACTTTGGAATAAATATCACAATAGCTAGTTAACAATGACAATACAGTCTTCAAGGATTCTAATATTTAAGTGCATAACATATCCCTACCACAAATTAGCAGTAAACCAACCAAAACATGCCCTGTCACATTTAATAAACTGGTACTTAAGTAAATATACAATTTACATTTTTTTATCAGCTTTATCTATTCAAATAATGATTATATATTAGAGAGAATTTTGTTTTTCACCCATTATAATTAAATCACAGTAATCAACCTGAAGGTCGCTTTGATAGGTGAGGGTAGAGCTCACCCAGCACTAAGCCAAATGGCATGTCAAATTCACACATAAGGGTAGAGTGGCCAGTTCCTTTCCCTGTACCACCTGTGAT
>LYUA01000220.1:1443557-1461456 GCA_002093875.1 Calopteryx splendens | reverse complement strand
CACACATAAGGGTAGAGTGGCCAGTTCCTTTCCCTGTACCACCTGTGATTGCCCAAGAAGACTTGGTACCCAAAAAATGGAACACAGCTTGTGTGAAGCTGAGGGTGTCAAGAGGCATCACTGGGAATTGAAACCTGGCCCTCCGGTCACCAGTCCAGCGCTCTAACCACTGAACTACCATGACCCTCCCATTAAAATAATACATTTTATTCCTTGTTTTCCTTAGATTAGATTATTCAATTTGACTTTTAATCCAATAAGATGTAAGTTGTGATTTTTTAATTGTATTTGCCAATTGCATTTGTGTTCTCAATATTTTTAAATTTACTCTTGTTTTGTGTCATACATAATAATGATAAACAAATGGATTTAGAGTATTCACAAATATATGGGCCTGCTCTCTATCTTTTCTCAACTAAACTGATATTGAATCAACTCATCTGATATTGAATACAAACCTTTATCATGCACAAAAAACATGCATAAAAGTGTACATACTTTTATGGGAGTTTTCAAAGAGATTACTCACCTTTAGTGATAACCAAACCACTTTTCAATAGCTAAATCCAAGCTGTATAATTTTAAGAGTACCAAATTATTCTAGGAACCATATATGATAAAAGGAAAGGAATACACTCCCCTCCCCTGTGTGGATTTCACATGTTTTAGAGTTTTTTAAGAGAGGTAGTCCACCCTCATGTAACAAACCAAAATTAGGGTTAACTTTTGTATTGATATTTAAGCAGAAAAATTTGCAATTGATGACAGTATTTTGACTAATTTTGTAGAGGTATCCTGAGGTTGAAATGACACTGTTATTCATTTGGGAGACATCTAATTCTGCATATTCATGTGAAAGTTGCTCCAGTGGTATGTGGCTGAGGGATTTTGCATGGTTATCATCTATTGAAACAATTTATTCTTTTAAACACGCTTTCTTTTAGTTTCTTTGGACAGTCTGATGTCATTAATGTTGATGTCAGTCTAGATATTTTAACTTTTGCTCTTTGTCTGAGATTGGCTATTATAGTCACGGTTGAAGGGGAATTTGGTTGAAACATCAACGTCTGTGTTCCTTCGCTATGCTTTTTCAGCTCAATTGAGTCTGGATATCATAGAATTTCCACAAACTGGATTGGTCAGTATGCCCCTTCTCACCTAATAATGGGAAGAGGTTTATCACCACTGATATAAAGTATAACAATGATCAATCTCTGAATATGGCAAACAAATGGGTAATACTAGATTACCTAACATTGAGAAACTGCACTTTGAATACCATAAAACAAAATAAAAAAACAAACTTTTTTATGGGCCTAACTCTCACAAGTCTTTCACCTATTCATTATTTGAAATACAAATAAATTTGAGAAGTGAAATTGCTTTTCCGTAACTTTGGTATACATCAAGATTTTCTTCTTCTTTTGAAGCACAAAATACGTATGAACCATTTAATCTTCCTGTCTACAATTTTGTTCATAATAAAAAACCATGACTTGTAGTTTTATCCATAAATCAGTGGAATTAGGCGCATCTATAACGTTTTCTGCCTGTTTCATCAAGGCCTAAGGAACTTTCTAAGATACTTCATTGAAAGCTTCTTGCTTGTTTGTGGGCTGTTTCCATCATCTAAGTAATGAAGGAGTTGACTCTCTTATTCACCCCTGGGGACTACTTCTTGAGGGTATTAGCCAATTTACAATTACTTATTTGCTCATAGAGAGTCCTGAAAAATGAAATATGTCCCCACATTCATAATTCCTAAATTCCACAGGTTGCAAAATAGAATGTTATGTAATGAATTTGCAAACTTTTTTGAAGGGTTAGAGTATAATTAGTTTCCTTGTGAAAGGTAAAAATGGGAAAAAAAGAATTTTATTCTATGATCATAACTTCAAAATTAATTCATTACCTTCCCCATCAAAGCTTTCATTGAGGACATCTTGAATGGCCTCCTCACTGGCCTCCAATGTGTGCTCCCGCCAAGTCTCCCCATTGTCTGAACGAAGAATCACAATCTCTCGTTCTTTGCCACGGAGAGAGCCAAAATGAGGCACCTCAATGATCACAGGGCTGTAAAGCATAAATAAACACAAAAATTAATGAATTTGCATAGCACCCCAACCAAAATGTATTATGTTAACATTGCACCCAAATTAGTGGGAGAACTTCCAAATTATGTCTAATGAGTAAACCTTTCATTTGTTCCAAAAAAAAAGAATACACAATACACTGAAATTTGATTTAATTAAATCATAATAGTTTTTTGAATGCTGTAATCAATTTCCACGATCCAATAAAAGTGGAATAAATTATCTGGCCAACTTTAACATCACAGATGAGATTTTTCTGCCATCATTGAATGAATCTGTTTTTAAGATTCAGATAAGATTTTCTGAAATGAGTGAAGAAATGACTATCTTTCCATATGTTTTTGTTGTTAACTGAACTCCATGGTTGAGGTGATCATTAAATTCCTTTACTCTTTGCCTCTTGAAAAAATTAATGACACATACAGCAATTCTCAGCTTAAATGTGTTGAACACGTTGTAGTCTACATGTTGTAGTCTCTATGTTTAAGCTAAAACATATATTTACCAAAAACTTTAATAAATGTTTCATCAAAGACTATTACAAAAAATATAACATCTGGTAATTTCCTCATCAGAAAGTTAGCCACAATTGTTTCCATCCTTAAATTCATTGTTGAGGCAAAAATTCAGTTTTAGCATTCAAAAGGTTTTCTGGGGATACAACACCCTTTCAAAAATGGTTTCTTTCACTACAAAAACAAGCCCTTAAACAACTCCTATGTTGCACCTCATACCCCTGGTAAACTCCTATTTCAATATACCCATACTCCCTACACTACACATCAAACTCTGCAAAGTTCATTAAATGAAATCCTCAACTTTTCCCCACCAACCACGAAATTCACTCCATAACACTTGTAACCATGAAAACATTTATGCAAATTAACATTCTCAACCCCTAACTCAAAAATACCCAATATACAGGCTCAATAATATACAACGAGATACCTACTAAAATAAAAGTGATATCACACCATTGATGAATTTCAATACTTACACACTTATAGCAAGGCTGAAATTTATATTAAGTGCGACAATTAGAAAATCGCCGATATGATTTCATAAGATACTATGCATATGAATAATGGAAGTCAATATCTCACTAATGTAATCATAAAGTGGGAAACATTAGCTATTAATGATAATAGTTAATAAGTCTATGACTTAGCAGGCACAGCAGTCATAAATATCTGTTCTTTGTCATGATCAACAATATGACTGATCAACTAAGAACCTCATAGAGCAAAGGAAAAAAATGCATAAATTGAAATCCAAATTCTCTCAGCAAAATACCGCAATGAAAGTATAGTATACACATAACAGATGAATGATTCGCTTGGGAGAATAGGATCTCTACTTCGCCATCAATCTCATATCTGAACCACATTTATTTGGTTAAGTTCAGTGGACTTTCTTCCGGAAGGGCTAAAACTGCTCAGGTTTACTCTGGGTTTTATCATTCCTCTTGCTAGGGTGGAGTTATTCCACTAAGTCATCAAGGGGTCTGCCATTTACTCCGTCATGGATTTACTACAGAACTGAACTTTGACCTACACCAGGCAAACTTCATCTACAGTCTTCATCTACAGTCCTTTAAAACCACTCCAACAACCAGCATATACAAAAGTAGGTTTTTAATATTCTCACATCTCTCACCATACTATGGTGTATTTTCATTGGCATTCACTTCTGTTTTGATATAATTGGAGTGCTGAGGACATTTAAGTTACAGGTTGGTTATTAATATTTATACCCAGTGTTTGCACCAAATTCACCAAAAATTTTGCATGATAATTTCAATATTTTCCAGGCCATGTTTCTATTTTACCATGACATTTTTTTCTTGCATGGAAGGTGGGTCAGACTTTTCAACAAACATCAGCACAAAACATATAGCTTATTGCCTATTTGATCCAACAAATTAAAAAATATGGCCGAAATAAAATATATAATACAAGTGAATAAGACTTTAAAACATTATACTTCAAAGTGATTTCATCTTTAATTTTCAAAAGCAGAAAAAAGAAAAGTGCATGACCAATTGTGAATGTAATTATGTCACCCAGTGAAAATTACCTACGTGTAACTTCTGTTTGAAAGTAATTCCTGTATTAGGTAGCCTTATCACCACAAAAAGTGAAAATATTTTAATGTATTTTCTGGAATTACAGTTACCTAGGCATGTAAAAAAAACTGCCAAGAAATCACGAGAAATGATAAACAATGCTTTGTATGTGCAGCATGCTACAGAATTAAAAGAACTATTAGTGTAATTTAACAGGTCTGATACCATAGCCCTTTTATTTGGATGCATGGTCATTTTAATCCTATTTTATCTCCAATTAATTTAATGAGCTTTAATCATTTTATTTGGAAGGTAACAGTACTTCAATTTTCTCTAAAAAGTGCACTAACAAGACAGATTTTCTTTACCTCCCAAATAATCTCTCTGAAAACTTCTCTGATTGCCTACTTACCCTAAGAATTTGGCTGCCACTGGTCCCAGCTCCAAAATCCTGCTGGCAAGAGCCTCACCCTCCATCAAGGGCGGTGGATGAGCAAGTTTGTCCTTCTTGAGGTATCGGCAGGTGATTCTCATTGGCATTGCAGCCTTGCGAGGTGGCACAATAACGCGGACTCCTGAATGTCTGCATCCACGCATGGCGCCTCCTCTTGCATCCACCATGAAGCTCACCAAGAAACTGAGATGCAAAGGTTTACTCAGTAAGCAACATGGAATGTCAAGTGGAATGGGTGCATGAAAGAAGATGCTGGTTGTTGCAGAATTGCTCATTTCTGCATCTTTTCTAAGACATGCATGTGGCAAATTGTCATTGTAGCAACATTTTATAGGGGTTCAAGATACATGCATCAGTGATGTCCAACCTAGAATGATCTCAAGATTTACATTTGATTTTTTCACTTGCATGCAAAAATGTCCTCATAGAATAGATTAATTTATGTGATGTAATCTCTAACTGAAGAAGTATATGACTGGAATGAAGATTTTTGATTCTATATTAAAGTAAACAATACATGCTGTTGGCCTTGCACAAAAAAATATGGGAATTTGGCACTGAATGCTAAATAATGCAATATGCCATAAGCAGTGTTATCTAAACAACTAAACAAATAATGGTGCTATAAAGAATATCCTATTACTAACTGTGCTGCTTGTGACGACATAGAAAAGTCTTAATCCAGGTAAGAAAAGGAAATATATATAGGTATAAGACTTTTAAATAAAAAGTGACATGCATTTGATCTGGAAGAGAAAGGAAGAAAAAATTCCTTTGGGTAGTGATGATTCATAAATCATGGAAACATCTTTATTAAAGAAAGTGGTTGCAACAGTACAAGGGGAATTTAATAGTAAAAAAAAGCCATAAAAAATAATTCCTAAACATATACAAACCATCTAGCACTTTTACCTATGCATAAGAAAAGAGAGTCACAGCAGAAAACACCAAAAAAGAGCATACAATGCTTTACATTAAACTTACGTTTTCCACTGAAGTTTGCTGAATATTTTTCATTCCATAAAGTCACCGCAAGTAGTTAAGGAAAGGAAAAATTAAGTTAGTTTTATACATTACATATTAGAAAAATACTATTACCATTGGAATTATAGAGACAACATCAGAGATATGAACTAAAATAAGGATGTTTTATGAGTACCTATACATGCTAAATTAGATAGATAAAGTCTGTCAGGTACAAAAACTATCACCACACCAGGAACAGGTTAATTACAGTATCATTACAAACAATACCAATATTTATCTGAATAGAACAAAAATACAATTAGCAGAAAAGAAAAAGAAAATGCTGATGCTTCCTTTAGCCTAATCCAGGTATTACACATTTTCCAAATATTAATATTTATCACTCCCGTTTACACATTTACTGTAATGAACAGTGATACATAGGCTTAAACTATCTACTAAATTAATTTTACTTGTTAATAGCAACTACATAGTATTTATATACCCTTATTTTCTAATTATGAGTTGATGTTGATCACAGGGAGCAAACTCTTTAGTGTTCAAGTTCATTAATATATTTAACTTATTTCCAAATATGCATATTGGTAACTATAATTTTGCCTTTCTGCAAGAAAAAGGCACTATGCATAATTTAAATTATATAACAAATTTGTTTAGTCGTTGGTATAATTATTTCAACCCCATACTACTAAAAACCTTTTGAAGTGGCACCTTCCTCTACAATGCACAGGTGTGGAAGCACACCCTTTTGTGGAATGTTATCTCTGGATAGGAAGGGAAGGGAGAAAAGGGATGGGTAGGAAATGAGAAATAAAAAAATAGTGCATGTGGGAAAAGGAATCCAGTGCATGAAGGTGACATTATTCTGGCAGATAATCAATGGATTAAGTGGGGGTTTGAACAAGGTGGGGAGAATTGAGAAAACTAGGTAATCTGGGAAAAGGAAAGAAGGATTTTTTGGATCATATTAAATGAGGTGGAAAATATGACCAACTGAAAAAGACAAAAATATACCTAGGCAAAAAGCATATCTGTATATTCCACAGAAATGTGTCAAATGTTTAAAAGTAGGATGAATAGTTTTCAGGGATTAAAAAACCTAATTCTACGTGGTAGACATTTATAAGAGTAAAGGTACAGTGGATCTTGTAATCTTTAGAAGAGGAATTTACTGGCCTCAAGAACTTTCTTCAGATTTTTATTTTACAGGACAAGTACATAATACTATTCATATTCTCAAATGCCCCTCATGTTTTACTGATGATTTTAAAACATTCTCATTTGATGTGTATGCCTATACAGTTTTACTTTTACCAGTAACTCAGTATTTGAGGACAATATATGCCTTTTCGAGGTATGTAAATACGTTGAATCTGAAGACTATACATAACTTGGTTTCATTAGAGCCTTCAGAGAAAAGATATTAAAAACAAAAAAAGCATGCCTGCAAAATAATACAAACATGCTGAAGGTGCATGATACAGATTTATATTCATTAATGTGCACATAAAAATAGATTTTTCATTCACAACAGGAGAGAAGCTTTGTTCCAACATTTCAGAGCTGTATTTTAACCTTTCTTGTATTTTTTGAGATACTAAGTCTCATACATTTCAGTGGAAAGATAATCAGGAAAGTAATTGAGGTGCATCTACACAGAAGACTCATTACTCACAGTGAGAAAATGGTGAGGATCCTGAGCCTAACCAAACACATATAGGTTCCCCAAACCTAACAACAATAAATACTAAAACTACATTAGTTGTGCATCAATATAGAGGCCTTGGGAAAATTTCTGCTTATGACAATCAAATACACATAATATGTGAAAAAAACTGAATATTAATAAGCATTTCAAACTGGTTGCATGAAGCTTCAAAATATAAATTGAAATCATTGTTAAAGACAATCCTTGCATTATAACATGTATGTTGTATGTTTTTAGCATGCCATTATTTTAAAGATTCACTTTTAATGTGGTAACACACAGGTCAGGGTGTAATTGAGAAAAATTAATTAGCTCAACTAGCAAAAATTAAATTTGATGAATTGATGCAAAAAGGGTGCCAGTCATATCTCCACGAATGAAGAAATATTAAAAGCCAGGAAAAGCTAGTTGGCAGTGTAATATTAATGAAAGCCTTATTTAATTTCCTATAGGAGTCAAAAATTAGTAAAATTAAACATTATTTTTGCACATGGCAGATGATTTGACCTAACTTTGGTGTATTCACCAAAAAATAATGTGGGCATAAATTATTAGATACTACAATTGCATACAAGTATTCTATTTTTTCCATTTGGGTCTAGTTGGAAATTTATAATATTTACTTGAAATGATTGTAGCTACTTTATCTTTTTATACTTTGGTGATTTGAATCATAATTTTTACCATTTCTAAGGAAAATATTTTAAGAAATTATGTTACTCAAGATCATTAACATTTTGACTTTGATGTTATCATAAGAACAAAATAAAATTTGGCTTGAAAGATAAAATATCACAAAATTTTTAATAAGCCAGCACTAAAAGTTGCACAACTATAATATAATAGGTACTAACCAAGAGGGTAACTATTTGATCAAAGTAAATGTATCAATTTATTGCAAATAAAAATTTTTAATGTAAAATAAAGTACCTACCAATAAACTATTACAATTATAAACCTTTTGAACTATGAGAATTGAACGCTTACTTAAAATTTTACTGTATTTACCAATTGGGTTAATTGCTCCAAATTAGCTCATTTTTTAATTGTACCCTTGAAAATATTTTGAAATATTCAATAGGTAAGTAAAGAAATGCTCTAAAAAATCCTAAAATATTTCCCCAATTATTCTTTACAGCTTCCAAAGAAAAAACTCAAAAGGGAATTTCATAGAAAGATATGAGTATATTTCAGTACCTACATTTTAAATGTGTTTACAATCATATGCGAAAAAATTCACAATGCAAAAATCATTCGTCTGCACAGGGAGTCGAACTGGGATCCCTCAATTTCTGGCCACGTGCTTCAGCCAGGTGTTCTCTTACACTGTGATTTATTTAGAGCTCTAAACGGAACAAGATGCTTAAATCCTTCAAAAATTCACAGTGTAAGAGGACACTTGGGTAGCTTAACTGGCTAAAGTACTCGGCTGGAAATCGAGGGTCTGGGTTCGAGTCCCAGTTCAGGTGAATGATTTTCAAATTGTGAAATTTTTCTCACATGCATATGCAACAGCGGGTCATCCACTTTAAGCTAATTTTAGTATTTGTGTTTACAATCAACAGAATCTGATTCTCATAGGCCTGAAGTTGACCACACATTTCAATTTAAAAATTAAATTGGAATTACATAAGGTTAAATGTTTTTACTAATTTTTGGACTCCTTAATGAAACCTTTATTATTTAAGTGTAATGAAAAAACAGTGCAGTGGATAAAGTTAAGAATAGCTAAGTGACTTTTTTCAAACCTTTCCCTCCACATCCTTGTCGACACAGACACAGCACCGAGAGAAGCAAGTGACTGGGCTAAGCTGTTTAAGCTGGTTGGCAGAGAATGATAAATCAAATAAAAGTTTTAAAAAATAAATACACATATATATATAAAGCTCAGAGAACAGTTCTCCACTGGTGCACTATGAAAAATTAAAACATTAAATGCTGCTATAAAAGCTCTAATAACAGTGAGGCTATGGGAAATTATAAAGCATAATTACGTAAACTAAGTATTTACTTCTGTTTAAAGCTAAGCACTCCAACATTCAACAAAGGAAAGCAAAACAAAACTAATATTTCCTAGCTGAAGTCTGCTTTGAAACACATTTATATATTTTAAAAGCGCATTTTAGGAAAGTGTCTATGTTAGACATTTGAACTCTAAGAAAGCAAAAATGCAGCTGACTTGCAAGTTTAACCTTATGATTGAAAGCAGAAGAAATTGTTTTGGTTGATATATTCATAATGTCTTACCTTCAAACTTGTTTGAGGGAAAATAAGCCCATACTTTATTTCCCATGAATGGATTAGTAAGAATGTAAATGGTAGCTATGTTGTAAATAGTACATCATAACATTACCTTTTTCATCTTGTGAGAACAGGTAATTGGTACCAGAAACACTTAATATTTTCAAAATTCATATAATGTTTGAAAACATTAAAAATGAAGCTGAAACATCTGCATTTTTTCCATAAAAATATGAGTTTTACCATAAAAATAAATAAAACTTAGCTATATATGCTTAATGGCTAAACAAAAACAACACAAGGTAAAACACAATGATAAAAACCTTATAAATATATAGGCAATAGTGCAAAAATAAGTGTATTATGTTAATTCATTGTGAAATACTGTACAAATTACATGGAATGTAGTTCACTTTATTCAATGATATGGTACAAATCACACACTACATATTTAAAAAAATACTAAGCCAGTTAAAAAATTCTAAAATTACATTTACTTAGATTAGGTAGGTCAGCAGGCCACATGAAAATATGGATTTTTTCAGACCCAATTCTTTCCAATTTGGCAGCTACAATTATGCCATCAATTTCAACTGAGCCATGATTATGAAAGTTCTTATGAATCACCCAAGGGGACGTAAGAATTTTCTAACAAAGGTGCTTGCTAAATTGAAAAAAATACAGTTATTTTTACCACAGTTATCAATGTGAATGTAGAAATGAGAGGTTATGGAGTGCTAAAATAAGATAAATGAAATTATTCAAGAACTAAGCATCAGGCAGGTTCCCAAATTCATGGAATTTCTTGCTTTCTGTTTTCAGGCTTATTCCAAAATGCCATTGGTAATTTGTGAGATAGTCATAATCATTTGTGAGATAGTCATACTTTATCATGGAACAAGTTTGATGAGGCGAGTAGTAACATAAATTTTTTTCCACCATGCATGTGTCCTTTGTTTATTATCAATGTGGATATCAACAAAGAACTGCTAGTTTGCATTTTTTTAAATGTCAGAAAAAGAGTGATAGAAATTCAGACAATGACTAAATAAGCATCAGGTGAGCAATCGTGTAGACTCATTAGTGTTATGTTCTAGTGAAGTCAAATGTTAGTTGATGACCATGACCACAAAGGAGGTCTACAACCAGCATAATTCCTCAAAATGTCACCTCCACAGACCTCCAAAGCCCCTCTGATTGACACATGACCATTCTCAATCTTAGTAAGCATATGGGAATTGGTTATTGTGCATGTCAGAGTATTTTGACTAAAGAATTGGATATCCATTGCATTACAATCAAGTTAGCTCACAGTTTTCTCCTGATCATTAACAAAAAGAATTATTGTGTAAATGTCTGGACCAAGTTGTATCAATACACCTTAGATGATGATACCAACTTGTTCAGGGTCTTAACTGGTATTTGTGAAGACCTTCAAACAAAGCAACATTATAGTTCCCAGGAAAATCCCAACCCCAACAGACCCAAAAGGTTAAGCATGTGAAGAAGAAGCTGATGATGATAGTTTTATTTGATATGAAGGGAATTTTAATCAAGCAATCCATCCAAACTGGCTAAAATGTCAATTCCAAATTCTTCTCTGATGTGCTGTGGAAAGTCTGTGAGAATGAAAGAAGATGTGACCTCAGACTCTGGTGAGACAAGTAGTTGGGTCACCATGACAAAATTCTACGTCATAATGTACACAACACCCAGGATTTTTTGGATAAGAACTGCATGTGTGTCATTCTTCATCTTCCTTATTCACTGAATTTGATTCTCTGATCATAGAAAACTGCAACTGATTATGCACCTTTTTTGTTTAAAAAAAATGAAAATAAAGTATAATTGTCATCATTCTAACACCATATGAGGAATCCAGATCGAAATGCTATTGCTAAAGATTTTCATTAAAATACACTTTAAAAATGTATTCTCATTGTTTCCATGATCTAATAAACTAGATTGAGGGCAATGATGGTTAGTTTTTAATTTTTTCATAGCATCCATATGGAATATTTTGGATATCCCCTGGCATGGATGGAAACATTCAAGACTTCACTATTTTACTATTACTCTATTATTTAAATTGTAGAAAACTTAAAACTTAACTCTCTTAAAATATATTTTTATCATTAGGCTCTCCTTGTGATAACCACTTTAAAGTATGGTTATGTCAGTAACTGTTTCAAATAATAAGAAATTTAAACCACCTTATAAATCATAGACATCAATACTGCATTTTCCTTACTTTTAATGCCTTTGGAATATGAAGCATTGACAGATGAAACAAGAATTGTTTGTACTTCTGGCTACTTAATAATTCAAAATATGTTACAAAAATTGAACATTGAACTGGAAGAAGTTACTGAATCACTACACATATTAAAATGTATACTATATGTACATTAAATTAAACACAACTTGTTTGGTGACATCATGTCAGGTACCTACCTACTTGTATCTATCTCTCCTAAAGTCAATTTTTTTCAAAATAATTTTCTATGGGTAAAATAATAAATTTTATTAAATATGACCATATGAAATTTATGGTAATTTTAACAGAGGTCATTATAATAAACATGCAGAGCCTGTTAATGCTCCATGAACACAAACTTTAGGGATTAAAATAATCAACTATTGAAAACCCTTAATAGTTGAAGCTGAAATCTAGCACACACAATGATTAATCATAAAAACTGTTAATTGAAATTCCATGAGTGAAAAATAACTTCTACCACACAAAAATTAACTATGCACTTAAAATAGTACTTACCCAACATGAACTGGATGCCTTGCAATATCAACATTGTCAGGAGCATAGCTGGTAGAGAATTGAGAATAGTGCTCCTTGGTATGCTGTGGACTAATTGAATCCTCCATAGCTGTGGGAGGAGCTGGAATGAGAGGATTATTTCTCATATTTATGTATCTACTTTTAAATTAATAGAAGGAACAGTTTTAGAGTTTATATATAAATTTCGCAAATGACATTTAATATGTTTTCTTTAGGGAAATTGATCTTTTCACATTCCATTGCCTTTCATTAGTTTTGAAAATATCACATATGCACATCAAATAAGGTTTACATTAAATATGATTTGGATTTTAAAAAAATTCCTCAACATAGAGACTTTCACTAGAAAAGAATTTCATTTAAAATTGCAAGTTGTGAAAAATAAAGAAGAGATTGGCTGATAAAATCTGATTAAGACTGCATTCCCATTTGGCCATGTTATTAATAATAAATTTTTTTAATGATTCTGGTTATAAACATCAGCAAAAAATACAAGATTCAAGAAATTAATTTTTTTAACTGAAATGTTTTCTGTGGTATTTGGATTCCAAGTAATTGCAGTAACAAATATATTTTTAAATGGTCATTGTGAGAGCATAAAAATTTCCAGTTTACCCATGGAATCTCTGTTGGAATCACCCCTTTCATCTCTGGTCACATCAATGGGCAGAGAATCATCTCCCAAAGATTTCATTTCATCTACTGTCAAGTATCGGTAGGGTTGATCACTAAGCATTGTGTCTTCTCCTATTGGTAAGAAAATTCAATTGTCAAGCTCAAAGATAAACATAAATATAAACTATGTATGCATACTTGCACTTGCATTTACTAATATGCTCATATTTTAGCAGACCATGAACCTTAATGACTTAGTTCCAGGGAATAAGTTACTTATAACATGGTCATGACATAAAATTAACAGAATAGAATACTGCATTTCATGCACCAATGATAATACCAACAAATATATCCAAAGAGTCCAAGTTATGAATTATAACATAATGAATATGACATTACTTTTAGGTAGGTACTGACATTTTTTATCCAGAATTAATCACAATACTACCTAGTTATTTTATATAAACAACAGCACTAATTCTCAGGTAAAGCTGAAAAATGCAAATCACCAAAGCTCATAATGTACATACTGTTATGGGTTTTACATTATGAGGGCACAATATAAAATTTAAATGATTTCTAATATTTTTGGGAAGAATAGCATTGATTTGCATACTTTTTTATCGGCATAGTATGAAAATAATTAGGTAGGTATTTGATTATGCAAAATATCATTCAAAGACAGTTTCATCCAAATTTTACTGTGCCTTCCACTTCATTTAAAAAAATGTTAATGTTAGGGGTTCATTGTGCTTCATGTTGATTACATAGGTACTTTTAGTCACTATTTACATTTCAATATTAGCCCATATTAATTCTGATGCTCTTCATATAAAAATGAGAAATCAGATGTGCAAAAATATTACCATACCAGGACACAAAATCCCCTTGTGTATACCATTAGTACCTAGCAATAGTTCATCACTACACATTAGGAAATACACTTGAAATTTATGATTTAAAATTGTTCCAGGTAATATCGAGTAACATCTAAAGTCTGTTGCATGCTCATAAACAGAAGTCTTTCCTATTGTTACCACTTTGACAATATTATACAGAAAAGAAATATTCATAACTGTGGGAAATTAAGTTGTTGCAAGGGAAATAATTAGCAAGAAATGAAAAAATGAGGAGTAAAAAGATTAACAAAGTTCTGTGATAGCATAAACACTCACCAACCATTCATCAGGGAAATAATTCTAACTAAAACATTTTATGAATATTTTTGATCAATAATTTATTCCTCACTGCTTTGTGCAATTCTTTCCTTTGAGAAAAAATCAAATACCAATATAAGGGCACAAAACTAACAAGACACACATGCAATCATGGAAGTAAAATATCAAAATGGCAATAATGTATGCATAACCACAGGTCCAATTGTTAGGTAGTCAAAATCAATTAGATGGATGCAACATCAAAAGAAAAATGGATAGGTGTTACATGTTAATTAATATAGTAGATAAGAATAAGTAATATTAGTAATATTTTGTTAGTACCAAAAGTAGTTAGGTATTAACTTTTTTATATGATTGAGTGAAGGGAGGCACACCTGAATACCATGATGATAGCACTGAGAGAAGGACAAATATGTGATAATTGTTAAAAAAAATAAATTCAAACATGAAAAACTGATTACAGATCTGTTAGCTTCAATGTATAATGCCTGTACCATATTAAATATGTATTACAACTAAAGTGAGGAGTAGATGCACCTATTTCACAGTTTTGTTTCTCATGCAAAAAAAATATATATACATAAATCACATGCGTGGTTAGGTGAGAGCAAGTATTTTTGTGGATTACTCATAAAATAGTACCATTGAAGCTGGGTGGCAAACTTCTTAAATATACATACATATATAAATATATGAACCCTTTCCATCTTTTACATAAAAAACAGCAGACACCTACACCAACTAATAACAGATGTATACACTGGGCAACTAATTTTGAGTGAGAGGCACAGAACCATTACAAATAGACCAAGTACACAGATGCAGTGAAGAAAGAAAAAAACTTTGAAAGATTTAGTAACATTGACTCATTTAACGATCAACTCCAGATGCTTGTAAACTGTGACATCATCATAATTATAGCCTGAAAGTCATACAAAATACTCTCACGAAGCATGATTGCATTTTAAATTTTGAAATACAAAGAGAAGTTGCAAAATTCTAGTTTATGACCTAATAAATATATATACATGAAAAATGCATGTTTAATAGGATGGCTCACTAAGTCTTGTGCGAATAAAATATTCTTTTTATTTAAATTCTAAATACAAATTGGGCCCTCTTAAAAAAATTACTTAACTGATAGCCTATGGATCTATCAAAGAATAATTGCTCAAAAACACTCTCTATTTCTGATTTGACTGGGTTTAAGTATCCAGGCTTCAAGATAATGCAATTCAGAAAATTTTATTAGTATTATGCCTTTAATACATGCCTGGAATAAGCATGTAAATAACATAGAATTCTGAGATAAAGTCTCCACTGAGAATTCAAAGAACAATGACTATGAACTTGGATCATGCAGACAGTAAGAGTAGAAAATAGTTTTGGAGAGCAAGAAATTATTCTCAATGGCATTTTCAGATTTAAAAAAATCTAAATTTCTAAAAGATCAATATTTATTTCTTTTAAATACCATGATCGCAGTTGTTTACAGAGAAGAACTTTAAGAAGTGAGTGGAAATTACGTAATTATGCAGACTGGCAGCATTGAAAAAGTTAACAATTGAAAAAAAGATAAGTAAGAGCTCTAATAACGAAATTCACTTCTGATGATTGTACGATGAGTGCAATGAAATAAATCAAGCATTCAACTAATATCTTACACAACAGTGATGAGAAATGCATAAAATTGATCATTTTTTGCTATTAATCATTATAATTTAGCCATATTTCATACTCTAAAATTATTTCCCATTAAAAAAACTGATGATGTTGCAGTGCAAAGCTATCTGGCTTATGTTTCACGGGGAGAACAATTGTCTCAAGAGTTATCAAGTTTTCTTCTTTTCATAACTTCACCATGTGGCCTTACACCAGTAAGTACGTTGTTTTTTATAGCCATAGGATGATCAGTAGATAGAAGAAGTATGGGATGGGGTGGCAATACAGGGTTGATGGTGGCATGTCCAGAGACTTACGCGTTAGCAGCATTTGACCCTCATAATAAGGCAAGTAGACATGTTGGGCGTGCGTGGGTTTCCCATAAACAGCAGAATCCAAGAGATCGTCACCTGCACATTTAGACGAGCCCTAATAAGTGGCGTGGTAGAGCAAAGTACCCACCCACTGAATTCTCCAATCCTCATTCCTCTTTTACTCATTTCATTGAACACAAGAGTGATCACAGGGAGGAGTGAGTGGTCATTTCATAGTGGGGTTCACTTAAACTCATATAATTTATTGTCTGAACTAAGTTAGACTTCAAAAAATATATCATGCTTTTCCACAGATGCTTATGTGCATTTAAGAAAAATATTTCCAAGTAAGGAATTCAATTTTCAATTATTTTAACGTTAAACTTTCGAATATGAAGACTTAATAAAATCATTTTCAAATCCTTATATGATCCCTAAGTCTATATGTTCCATTATACACAAATATATTTATTAATTTTCCATGCAATTATACATTATCCACTATTATTTCTTTCCTAAGTTGGTAATCCAATTGTACCTATATTTCAATACACTAGCTAGCAAAATGCCATCTGAGCTAGAGCAGTGGCCCAAATCCAATGAATTCAGCTATATTATTGGCATTTGCTTGGAAACCATCATACACTTGTGTTAATAGCCGAATATTTCAAATGAAGAATAACTAGAAATTTTCATTATAGAAACATGAACTCATAAGATAGCTGATGCCTCTACTGATTAGTATGTAGTCGTTTCATGCTAACTCCTAATGTAAAGTTAGTGGCTAACTAACATAAGTAGAAGTATTTTACTGCATGCATAAATATATTTAAAAACTTCAGTAATTAAAATAGCTCTACACCATATCAAATAATTGCTTAAAATGCACAGAAATAGTTCTATATTCCACATTAATAGTTGAAATTAAATGAAGTAGCCATAAGAAGAGCTCAATGGAAATCAAGGAATAAAAGGGTCCAAATTCCAAATAGTAATTATGCACCAAGCTTGATATTAAGCATAGTGGATTCTGGAAACTACAGAAATACTATAACAACCAACTTAATTAAATGAAAAATTACTTCATTATCTTTTTGTATTAATCACTTGGAATTCATTAAGCTTACACAATCTGTAATACTTCAATATCTAACCCCTAATTTTCAAAACTGAAAGGTCAATTGTTTGGAATAACAAATTAAAGTTGACTTGTTTTGTACTTCGGTAATAAACAATGCTAGTGGGAAGTCAATAAAGTAAAACATCTACCTAATGAAATCCTCTGCCACACACAAAGATCTCTGATTTATGAACAAACTATGGAGGTCCAAGGCAATTTTTTATGAGGAAAAAAACATTTTGACCTCTTGTCCCCTTCTGTTTATGTGTATGTTAACCTACAAATTTTTCTAGCTGGATGAATGTAAGCTGGGAGTTTTCAGTGTCAATAAAAAATCATCTATCCTAGAGCACCATTAAAATACTATATAAATAATTCTGTGAAAGTGAGGTGAAAGGGCTTCTTGTGGTTGACAGTGAGTAGCAGGGATTGCACTGATCAAAAGGTTGTTGCAGTATGTAGAATAAAAGCACCTATCTATACTTTAGGTTCTGCAAAATGGGACACCTTTTAATAATTATTGCTGACTGTTTCTTACTTTCTGTATAAAAATTTCAAGGCAATAATTCTATCAAGTTGGCCAGTTACTATTGCATTTTAGGAATTACCATATTTGACGGCATATAAGACGCACCCTCATTTTGTAGGCCACTCACAAGGAA
>LYUA01000220.1:1346472-1363237 GCA_002093875.1 Calopteryx splendens | reverse complement strand
GGGGGGGGTGTTGAGCGCGAGGGCGTGCAGGGGGAGCCACGGGAAGTTTGTCCTCGGCCGGGGATCAATACGAACCCGCTTGGCCCACTCTCCCTCACCTTCCCTCTTCTTCCCGCCTCCCTACCGCCGGCACCCTCCGCCTGCACCCCTCTCTCGCCCCCGCCACCCCGTCTTTCTCTCTCCGCTCTCCCTTAATTCCCTCCCTTTAATCCGCAGCGGCAGATTCTCTCCGTCCCCATCCCTACCCGATCCTCCCATTCCACCCCACTCCCTCTCTCCCTCCCTCTCTCTCTCTTCGCCTGCTCCCCTCCCCGGTTCCTCACGAACAAAATCCGAAGTCTTAATCCCGTGGTTCTCCCGCTGGAGGTGGGACTCCCGTGCAGAGCAGGAGGAGTTCTCCGAATCTACCTCCCGCCGGGATCCTCCTCTTCCTCCTCCCGCACACAAGTCTCCGCCTACCCATCTCCACACACCTGGGAAACAGGGCCTGCCCCGGCCCGTCCCCCCCACCCTCCCCACTCGGAGGTTGAGGAGATGATCGTTTGATTAAATTCTACCGTGGGGAGAGCTCGCGATCCAAATAAGGGCATTTTTGCCCTCCCGCGGCGCGCCCGACGAGTCCGGATTAGGTGGTCCGGATTGAAAGAGGGAGGGGGTCCAGGGGTTCCTTAAGCACCCCCTCGAGGATGAGATGGGATTTGCGGTCCTGGTTGCCCCCGAGGCAAGGGTCCGGGCTCTAATACAGGTGGAGCGCGGTCTCCGAGTGCCGTGCAAAACGGACGTGGGCATCGGACTAATTGCGGCGTGTTCATGGACCGGCTTCGCATTCCGAGGGCCCGGGTTCGGATCTCGTCAGCCGCGGATTCTTCAGCGGAATTTTTTGAGGTTCGGCGAGGAGAACAGGGGTGCAGCACCCCGTCCGTCGGATGGGACGTCAGACGATATACTCCATTGCACCTTACGCTAGGAGTAGGCTCTTGGGTTATTGTCTCAACTACCGGTCGGCTTCCCCCTCGTAACTCCTATCAACGTCCCATTAAATATGTATGCGTAAATAAAAAATGGAACAGTTGGATGTAAGAGGGACAAGCTGAAATGTGATTCCACACTTTGATCCTTTTGTAGTATTGTATGGAGTATTTCATCAAATTAATTTATAATCCCAACAAATTTACTAACGAGGTCAGATGTCAAAGTGTATTAATGTCCATGTAAGCGCATGAAATATATATTTGTTTCAAAAAAACTGTTGCATAAAAACTAAAAAATTATTTTAAAGAATAAAAAGTTAATTTAAACTTTAAAAAACTACAAATTTTTACATACAACACAATTTTATTATAATGTTACTCATGTGAATTTGCTTTGACAACCCTCGGCTTCTAACTCCCTCCATCGATACAGTTCGATACCCGCAGGTCTATGCATCTGAAATACCTGGAGCGGGTTCCAATGGTTTAAAATACGAACACAACCATAGGTGTAACGAGAATAAATTCTTAATTAACGAGTGACTTTGAAATTGAGACACTTGGTTCCACCTTGTTAAATATTTGGCCCATAACCATGACGGAAAATATTATGAGAAAAATTTAAGACCATAATACGCCAATCAAAGTAATCCCCCTTCCCAATCCCACGTCGCCTACCGAACGACAGAATCCTCGTACCCTGAGTGATGGACGGATTTTGGGCCCTGGGAACGAAAAGGAGTGATGGGAGGGCGGGCGGGAGGCGGACGGCGCGGGGGCCAGGGTGTTTCGCACGCCATTCTTGTGAAGTGGACTGATGAACGCTCGGAATGACGGCGATGATGATGCATAGCACATGGGCACCTCTACTCCCCTCGCTACGTCTCGGATTAACTGATGGTTTATTGGATGATGGGCTTATCCCTTTCCCGATGCGAACAGATAGGTATTCCGGCGATTGGATCCGCGCATTGAAGGAAATGGAAACGTCACAAACGTTACCGCACCGAAGGATTAAAAAAAAGAGCCTCGGGTGAGTCCTAAAATTTAAAAAAAATTGCCGAGGGGTGGGGGGATATCCCTTAATTGCATAAATTAAATCTAATGAAATACGAAGTTCTACGGATCAATGTCCAAAAAAGGTATGCAATTACGAACTTTTCAGTTCCCGAAAAGTTAGAGACAGGGAGACAAAAGTTTTTCCTCCGAATGTGGCGATATCTCATTCAACATAAAATTTCAAGTCATCGCTTTTTAATTATTCTGAATCCACTCGTCTCTGCTTGCGGAATTTACAGGAGTTAACAACGAAAGGTTTTGCCGTCCCCAGTTTCTTTTACGTGTATCGTAGCTATAACATACTTTTTTATGAATAAGTGAAAATAACAAGCTCTTTACTAATGCCAGAGAAAAAAATTTCCATGTCATCTAAAGAGAAAATTTTACCTGGTCGTATATTTTGCATAGACATTTTATGAACAAAAGCGTTTGCAGGAACGTAAGAAGGGTCTACTTAAATTGACGAAAGAGAATGATTTACCCATATAATGAATATAATCCTCTCACGTAAGAACCCGAATATTTTAAAAGGACCATAAGAATGCATAGATAAGTTGATGTAAAATGGAAAGATTAACTAGAGAAATTAATATTTTGGATACGGCCTAAGCAACAATATTAGAAGATCATTTGAAAGTATTCCTGGACTTAAAATGCGTTCGAAAGAACCGAGGTTAAGTTTTGACCGTGCTAAGCCAACCATTGAGAGAAAATCCTTTCATGCAGCTGATGAACGGAATTCCAACGCCTAAAGGATTTCCCGTATAAAAATAGCAAATCCATCCCGTCCTTGCTCATAACGATTTTAAAACTCGAATAAAAAATTTACGCCTGGAGAGATTTTAAACCTTGCGTTTCGCTGAGATTTCTCTCTTTGAAGGAAGGAAAGAATTCCAGATGCGCGAACACTTTCTTCTGGAAAGGAGTGGCATTAAAAATTAATTTCGGTCATGCAAGGTACTCCAGAGATGCTTCCTTCGCTCCAAAATTTCTCCCAAGCCATTTTCAAGAGTACACCGCTCTCAGTTTAACAGACGGGACGAATAAAAATATCCCCAAGACCTTTCATGCATCCGTCACGTGGACTTATAAGCGCCTCAGGGAAGGAAGACACGGTGGCATTTTATTCTGTGAAATCTCGCAAAATTATGAATCTGGTATTTTTTGAGCACGTTAATGTATGAACCTCTTCCACTTACCAAGTTTCCATTAGTACTTTAAACCTCAATGGTAGCCTAGTTCATTGGTATTGAAATATACCCGTGACGGTAAATTATTTTTGTTCCGTTTGTGATTGAAATTCCTTGACAGCGAAGATTAATCGTAAAAAAACTACAGAAAAGCAATGCCACTACAACAGAAGATTTTTTGAAATAGTTGAATGGGAAATATTATTTCGACGAATAAGAACAAGGTTTTAACAACATTTTAAAAAATAAAAACAATTAATGGACAAGAATCTATACCGCTACTAAAAGATCATCAAACCAAATTGTTGTAAGAGCCCAAGACACATAATAATAAACGCATATATTTACGGCTCCCATATTGGACGTGAATTCCCTAGCAATTTTCTTGATGTAACTATGCTAATCAGGCTGGTGCATATATTTTACGTTGGAGGACACGGAGCAGACTGCTAAGGGCGATCAATTTGGTTGAACACTCGTCCGCCGACTGGGGGTGGTGGTCGGTTTAAACTCGAACGGAGCCATTTGGGCCACGCGCATGCGTCACATCAAAGCCCAGAATTCAACACGACCAATAGAGGTACAACGGAGTGGAGGGCAGAGGGAGCCTTGCTTTCCATAGACTCGCACGTTCCGATATGGCTTGAAACGTACCTTATCCGCAAATCTAATTCTCACTCGCCACAAGGATCCCTACAAAGGGAAACCCAATTGAATCCTACGCACAAAACACACTCACAGAATCGCAGATAAAATAAAGGTAATTTCATTTGTCATTATTCCAGTGAAGAAATTGTAGGTGTTCACAGTTTAAAAAGGATTTTTTAGCTGAATTAAAATGTAAAACACATTTTTGGGGACCGATGTCAAGGCGGTTCTCGCTTTCCCAAACGAGGGCCTAGCTTCGCTTCCCGGGAATGGAAAAATTTCCTTGAGAATTCCCGACCTTTTGGCTATCAGCTGTGTCTCTACCATCCTCACTTATTTGACGTAAGTCTACGAACCTCCTGGCGTGTTTCATTCAGAAAACGTATTCTAAGAATATCTACCATAAGTATGCGTACTCCGCACAATATTAACTGAAGTGCAAGAAGTGCTACGCATTGCGATCGATTTAATGTGTAACATAAAACTGCATTTGAAAATTTCATAAAATTATCTGGAGCTGTGTTCTAATACAGTGATGAAGATCTCGGAGGAGGTCACTACTAGAGTTATCAATAATCCAATCATTTTTGCACGGTGCGATTTCGTAATAAAGCTGTCGCACCCTTCAGGTTTCAGCAGGATCTTTTGAACCGAGAAGTCCTTAATCTCTTATTGTTCAGCATTCGGGCATCAGTCTCAGCGCCCTTGTTTTCCAAGTGGGCTTCTTTAGGGAAACGTAGCTGGCGAAGACATGCAAGTTCATTCATCGGCGTTGGCTGCTACGTGTATGCATGAAATGGAGGCGGGATTTCCTCACCATAGCACTCGCTAAATTACTCTTTCTCGCAAATGTCAGTGAACCAACGCGGATAATTTCTACCTGTGGAATAATACCCATTTTATAAAGAGACTATAACCAAAACTTTAATTACCAAAATTTTTGTAACCAGTTTACTCACATATTTAGTCTGCAAGGTAAATTTAAGAGCGCACTTGGAGAAACCCAAATAAGATTGAAAAAGGTGATAGGTACTGAGTGGCGATGGACTGTTGAAGACAGTGATAGAAGAGGGGAGAAAGTAAGGAAGCGTGGCAGAGAGGAAAAGATTGGGCATGTTGAATTGAATGAAAGGTGGCAGATAATATGTGGAAAATGAAGACTGGGTTTAATGTAGCATAGGCTGTTGAGATGCTGAGTATCGTGCTTGTCATGAAGTGATGGTGCACATCAGGAACCTACCCTGAACAGTAAATTAATGTTAAATAACTTTTTTTTTTAATTAGGAGAGAATAGGATATAGGGAGAACAAATACCCGATTTAACGGGTAATAAAATATTGAAGCAATGCACGTTAAAAAATATCTTGAAGCTCTGTGTATTGCAAGGGTTTACCTGAGTAAAAATTACTAAGAGCTCATTTAAATGCGATTTTCGGGGAAAGTAACACGTAGAATAGAGAAATCACTAAAATACACTGGCAAAACTTCACAAAATTTACTTCCAAATGGCTTCCTAGCACATGCAGATCATCACAACCCTTCCTTAACAAAGATATCGGCTATCCGACTTTTGGATACAATTGCGAAAACTACGGACTTTATACCTACAATGATCCCCATTTTATAAATCCTCAACAGCCTCAGGACTCCTCACCAGATGTTACCCCAATCCACTAATTACTTCAGTCTAGGAATTAGTATTAAATGGCAGATGGCCATGCGGGCCACTCGCAATAGAAGTTTGTCTCGCCTATTTTTTTATAATTATTTTTTCTTTCATTGCGCGGTTCAGAATATCATGGGGACAAAAAGTTCAACTTCATTAGGACCTGCACGTTCATGGAACTTATCATTCCGGCTGTCTGGATCCCAGAATAACCGGGATCCTCACAATGACATGGTATGTTAAATTATTGCCCTCCGCAACGCGACCAAATGCCGAATGTTCCGAGTTATCAACATTTGCACGCAACCCGGGCGGGTCATTTCAAGGTCGTCCCTGAAATTGCAGCCCACGAAGTTAGAAAGGCATTGATAAGGTCGCCTATTTCTCCCCCTCCCCCCACATTCTCCCAGCCTTTCTCTGTTCGCAGTTAATTACAATGCGATTTCGGGAAAGGACTTATAAATATTCAATACAACTTCATAAATGATTCAGGGATCGCCATTCCAGTTTATTCGGCAACGGATCGTTACCGAATCTTGGATGAAACCCGTGATCGATTGAAACATGGGAGCTTTTGTCGCAACTCGAAATGCGCGACGTACACCATCTTTTAAAAGATACAAAGGTCTAAAGGACATCGGGACATACTTCTGGATCAATCTTATAGTTTTATAAAAATCCTTCTACAACTGTATCCATTTCCGACCGTCATCTCATTCATTTATGATAGGGTTAATAAGCCATTCAGTGATTGTACACTGAAATATTTTGTGAAATTCAGGACGCCAATTCATTCAATTAAATCATGCAGAGAGATTCAATAGTTGCATCAACGGATACGGATTTAGCAAGAAGGGGACAGAGTAGCAGAGTGTATCTGCCATAGAGTAACATTTTTGATGATAGTACATTTTGTCTAAGAAATTTTACACGGAGCCTTCTTAATGACCTCGATGATAAAAATGTCGTTTGAATTGAGAATTTTAAGTACACCGTTTATCTCGGAGGCAAATGTAATTTAATGTACACCCCTTATGTACACCTATTTTGATGCTGTACAGATAGCAGGAAGCACCGAGGCTTAATTCTAAAGTCATAAATATGCACATATACGGTTTAAAACGGACTAAATATTTCAAGAGACTCATAAATCCCTTGCGTCACAGCTGCGGTCTCTTAGATGCCCTGCTATTCATTTAAATGCAATAAATCTGAAATATTTCCAAGCTCTTGCGGCCCAGCATCGTGGAAACTGGTGAAATGAGCACTAATAAATATGGTCCACACAAAAAGAATCAAACCGCAGCTTTATCCCCGAAGGTCGGCCGGATAGGCGAGGATGGAATTCACGCTCCTCCCAAGTACCGCAGCGTGTGAAATTCGCTCAGAGGTACAAAGTACGGTGGGCTATATCCTTTCCATGCGCAGCCTGCGGTTTCCCGGGAATATTTGGTACCAAGAAATTCACCCAAGCCCTTGGCTTTCGTTAGGGGCGTCTAGAGACAGGCTTGGACTAAATTCATTACTTTCACGTATCGAGGGTGAAACACCTTGCCTCGACTTTCCGCTCGATTTTTCCAACCGATGTTCATTCATGCGCGCCACATGAAAATTTATCTTCAAAGGTGTGAGTCAATAACGCGAAAAGACACTATTCATCAAAAAATATAGTTCTTGATTTACTCTCCAACACATGCCACCGGCAAGAGGAAATTATGAGGACGGAAACATATAGAGTACACACAACTTTTTGTTGTTATTTCATCAGGGAATAATAACATTTTTACGAAACAAGAGGGATTTCAAATGAGGGGTATTGACGGAAAGTGCAGACTTGAGCCCTACATAATAAGTTGACAGCCGTATTGAGTGTAGGTACTCCAGAGTGTTAGTGGCTTTGCTTCTCGAATATTTCATGACTAGACAGAGTAAATCATCGAATAACTTCAACCTGTCCCCAAGCGGTTGACACCAACCCTCCATGGAGTCAATTCAATGGAATCCTACCTCAAATGAAGTCCGCACTCCGAGAGATCACATGGAACGTAACTTCGCGAAATCATCCTTTTCCCAAATTTCGCTCCACCCTTCCATCCGCGTCCCCACCTCTCGGAGCATCTGGTCTCTCACCTCGAAAATGAGGTCACGTGACCGGGGCTCGCGGCTGTTAGATGCCCGACACACTTCAGGTTGTCGCCTTTTCGCCGATCGAGGCATCAAACTGTTGATTCTATGGCCGGGGAAAGGTTGAAATATGCAGGAGGCACTCGTCGACGGCTCAAAGGAGAGGAGAGAGCTCTTCCTTTCCTCAAAGAATAACCGAAGCCTCAAAGCACTGCGGTCACACGCCGCGGTGAATAAATAAATCATCCCTGGGCGAGGTCGAATTTTACGTAGGTATGGCACCCGGCGAGAAGATATTCCTCCGGAATAGATACCACAAACAAATAAATGGCCACGGCCTCACTCCGACCTCGAGCGGGAAGAATTTCAACTGGAGGAAATGAAAAATTTAAACATTCATGGGAATAAAAGTTAGGCGCCATAACCTGAAAGGTTTTTGCTGCGATGAACATCGCAGCCAAGACTGGGAATCAAATGCGTACATGCAAACGGATTTATTAACTTTGGAGGGCCGCTAAATACCTATATAAAGGAAATTATTTCAAACACCGACCTGAAGTTCTTGGAGCCGAAAGTTTTGCAAGTAACCGACCGCAACTAATAAATTAGCCACATAAGCTAGTTAACCAAAATCTTAACTCGATTACCGATTTGGAAGGTACATCCATGCTGCTCTATGATATAGTGACCAACCGGTTACTATTACTATGCGTACTGTGGACTCACTGTGTACTAAGCACTAAGGCAAGTAAGAATCACAAATTTAGGTCAAGAGAGCCAGTTCCGACCTGGGTTATTTCTTGAGTTATTATCCGAATGTGGACACTCCGCAGACGAATTCTCTATCCAATAGGTAACCACGCAATGCAAAAAGAGAATAGCCCAAATTACATAGACTCAAGGGTGTGTTCGTGTCCCTGGACTATTTCCCTAGCTCCGCGACGCATTTGCTGGGCTAATCTGGTTACCTTAGTCTACCTTTTTTTGAGTTAGCTGGTGCAGTCAAGCGGATAATCATAATGCAATTACAGGACCCTGGACAAAATTTAACCTAAGCCCAAAGTTGACACAATTTTAGTAAGGTGCCCAAAGGTAAGAAATCCATGCCGTAAATCCTTATGAAACGAGAGGGAATTAAAAAAAAATATTTCTGTGACTGATTAAGTTAAAGGAATTTTATGGCATAAATTTCACTTTTTTATTCCACCTTCTATTTGTGTCATGATATTTTTTGCCACTTCCTTTAGAAGGAACTTTTTGCATCAAAAAACCCTCAAAGGAGTTTCCAAATAAATTGTTCACATTGGAGTTTGTAGCTGGTTAACTTCATTTGCTAAATAAGCATCACCAACTGTAGCGGAAGGTCACGAATTTGGATACTGAGCAGTGATGAATCTTTTAATCATTAGTATCTATAGTGAGAATTTGTTTGAAACTTAGAAATCTTTTATAACACCAAATTCCATTTCTCGGACGCATGTCTTTATGCAGTATATAGGTATTGGGGTTGGAATTTACATTCTCCGGTGTTAGAGATTACAAAAACTTAAATATTGCTTGGTAAAAAGGAAGTTTGAGTGTAATAATAAAATCTTTTAACTCTAAGAACGCGAGTAATTTAGACAAAACATATGTCACTAATGAAACAGCATTATTTTGAAATCACAAAGATCACTGACGAACCATGTATAATAGGCAGGACGGTTGCCGATGCAACGACATGGTTAGAAGCTCCTCTGCGGATGATTAATTAATCTAGCAGCCAAACTCGCAGTGGTAGCATACAGAATTTAACATTTTAATTTTCCGTTTACTCTGAATGATATTTACCCGGAGTGTTTGAATACAATAGTTAATTCGCATTAAAATGTCATTCATGATAAATGAACATTGCCTTATCCTCCCGTGTCAAAAATTTAATTCTATTCCATACCATTTCATTGACTATTTACCGGTTTGTTTAATAATGAAAAGGACTGGTTCATATGCCTCCGAAGCATTCCTCTTCTGCAAAACCTAGCTAATACCTAATTCTCTTTGGGTCAAAGTCATACGAACGGCTTCTTCGCGTCTGAAGGCTCTCCTCCCAACTAAGTTAGCAACTAAGCCATCTTCACGGAATAGCAGCACGAATTTTCCAAGTTGAATGAATCATGAATGCGGACGACCCTGCACTCATGATGCAACTGGAATTCGAGGCGAGCTCGTTAGAGGACGCTGCCAACCCATGGTGTCGCAACGCGGCTCCGTGATGCTACGGCATGCCCATTGTCCACGTGCTTTCATTTCCGCGCTCGCGTCATTCACGGTGTTGAAGAGGAATACAATGGAAGACGACTCCACGGACGAGAGGGTGTGCAAGTTGGAATGGAAGCCCATAGGCCCATAGGTGAGGTGGATGGATATTGGACTTCTCAATATTTCTCTCTCTAATCCCTTACAGAAGAGATGGAGGTGGGTGTCGATCATCCCCCGTGGAAAATAACACACCGAAGACGGCGAGATTAATTACACTGAATTATAATGAAATTTACGAGAGAAATCCACGCATGACCACGGATTACGTCCATTCGGCGTAGCGTAATCCGGCATGAGCGATCCCAGTGACCTCCCTTTCGTCGAAGGTTCGAAGTGAAATCAACAATGAACACTTCCATTTGCTCGGCATCTTCATCACGAGGTGGATTTTCAAGGGGAATTTTCTATTAATAAAATTCAGTTTCGCTTTGAATAATGCAGCCACGAATCTATAACATTAAAAATAGAATAGAAATAGAATCCTAAATCCCAGGTTAACCACGACCCCTGCCGTATGAGGGGTGTCATATCCGATGGAAAAGGAGACGGTCCCAAGGCGTCTTAACAGAAAATGGAATACTTTTTACGATTGATGCGGAAGATGTTAAAAAGGTTTTACTATCATTTTCATTTACGACCACGATTCTTCAATGAGTGCGCGCCAGAGGATATCACATTACTATGACTCACCGTTCTCTCACGCGGTGGCATACGATGCTCCCAATTTTATTTCCGCTTGTTAAAAGAACAGGAGTTAGGTAGAACAGGACGAGGTCGCGGTAGTTAGGTCGGCTGTCATGGAATCCCAAAGGTCCAGCTTCGAATCTTGACTCAGACTCAGGATTCACGTCGTGTTTTTCAGGAAAAGTTCCATATCTTAGTTTGTTATATCGAACTCGAGCCCTTAGACGACTCAAATCCGCAATCAACGAGCACTACTACTAGGGCAGTGGCTTTTTGGCACTATGAGAAACCTCCTATTCCTCGGCGCGATTTCGATTTTGCTAGGCGACTCTCGTATATGGATTGAGTCGAGAGAATTCGTTCGAGTACATTTCTATCATAATTCGTAACGGCGAAAGCAATTAGGTGAAGTTTTTTAAATGTAGTCTCAGTGAAAATTTAAGGACGCAAATGAAAATATCGGACTTATCGAATAATCAAAATATAACTATCACCCTAGTACAAGCTTAAAAAATTTGTCATTTTCGACATTCTCACAGTAGAATACGCAATCGGCTTACAGTAAACTAAAAAATCAACGGTACTAAAATAAAATTCAATGTTCTTTTGTTTAAATAAAAAGAATAATTTTTATCAATCCGTTTCATCTGCTTCGCGATTCGGCGACCTATTACGCTGAGCCAATCAATGGTGTCATCATCACTGGAGCTGGCGCACAGTTAGATAAGGGAGGTGCAAATTGTTTTCAAGTTTCGTCACACAGAAGAACTTGGCCTCCAGAGGACGACCAGAAGGCTTGAGTTTTCTTTACCTAGCTCAGTGTGAACTAGTTGAAACTTGCCTAAGTGCATTTTCCTATAAAGAGGGAACCCTGCAGAAGCTGATAAGTAAGATCTGCGAGCGATAAAGGGGTTAGTGTGAAACTTGAACGTATGTAATTAATATGCATTGCGCACTGGTAACGTGTGTTACCTCCAGACGTTAATGGGTTCAAAAAAATAGTTTTATAAAACGTGTATGATGAAATGCTTTCAGATATGTAAATGAAGATTCAGAATAGGATAAGAAGAAGTGGTATTATGCATCAAAATAACGTGATATGAATATACAACAAAAATACGTCGTTCCCCCAAAGGGCTGAAGCCAGTTCGGTGCACAAAAAGGACGCAGGGGAAGTACATACTTGAAGCACTGTGAATGACATCAAATTTAAGTCAGTAAAATGTATTGAAAAGGTTTTTTTCCCTTATATGTGACATTTAAGTTTTACCTGATTTACTTTGAAAGCAAGATCCAGAAGTTGAAGGGCCAAAATAAGACGTCAGAAAGAGCTTTAGTTAATTCTGAGTTGCACCATATTCGGAGCAAAAGATTGAAATTTCACCCAGTGGCGCGTGGGTCTAAGATGAGAAGAGAGAATTCTAAGCAGCCCGTAAAATTAAAGAAACACAAAGCTACGACCCTGGGTAGGCACTGTAATGCCAATATTGACTCACTCCTGGAAAGAAAAGGCGGGGCGACATCCGAAAGTTAATTAAAAATTAGGTGAGGAGGCGATGATTCGATGAATGGCTGATCGGCCTTGACGTTCCAAGATTTCTCAAACGATAATCGGGAAAACAAAGGAAAGAATTATCAGACTCACGAATTTAAATATTGCGATGGTATCGAGCGAAATCCGAAGGGCCGATATTTCCGATAAAAATATGCGTGCAACGCAGAGAAAGAAATACCACAGGATTTGATAAGTGAGACCTTATAAGTACTAGAATGCTCTGGGTAAATTTATATGCACCTAAAGTTTCTAAGATCACGTCCAATGTATTAATTGCAGGAAGGCAAACATAACATTTCTCTAACAAATCGCCACATCAATTATAAAATTAAAATTAATGTGACGATCTAACTATAATATATGTATAAAATCTAACGATTCAGTATTATTAGGATATGTTTCGGCGCTGGAAATTTCTTCTATTATATTTACATGCTTAAGTGAAGTACACAAGGTGAAAGGTCAAAAATGAGAGTATTAGAAATTCTAGAACAGTGTGTCGGCCTTTTTTTAGTCTACGCAGCCCATTCACCAAATTTATGTCTCCACGATTGTTTTCCTTCAGTCCTCTCTGGCTTCAAACGTGCAAACAGAAAATAACAATTAAATAGTATTCATTATGTGGGCAAATAGGGGCGTCGTTGGTCAGTTGGTAGATCGCTGGCCTACAAACCGGAGGGCCTGGGATTCGATTCCAGAGGCGGGAACGTCTGGGAATGTCTGCGTCTGGGCACCCTCAGCTTCACCCAAGCTGTGTGATATTTCGGGTACCAGATCATCCTGTGAAACCACAGGTGGAACATGGAAAGGAATTAACCCCCCTACCCTAATGTGTGAATTTCATACGCCCTTAGTATTGTGTGAGCTCTATCCTCACCTATCAAACCAACCTTCGGGTTGATCGCGGTGGTGGGGGGTGGGCAATTAGATATTTTTAATAGTTTTATACTTTGGAAAATGCATAAAAATATTTTCATTTTTGAACTAATTCAATCTCCACCTCCAAGGAAAAAATTTCCCACACATTGAGAACCTCCTACCAAACAACAGTTTTTTTTGGATAAAATAAGGTTATAAGACAGATTTTCGACACGTTCATTATTTTTTAAACCATCAAAAAGGGATTCTTTCGCTCAGTGATAAATACGGCACTTCTCACGACGGATAAACGACGCATGCGCATTCACCGATGCCCCCTTTGAAGATGCACAGTGCACGTGCTACGGGACAAAGCAAACAGCCATTCCTCCCCTGCCACGTTTTACGAGGTGCTTTCGACGAGTCCCGGGGGGGGGCGATGCGGGGGTGGCCGCGCCTCCTCCCTCGTACACCACCGCGCTTCCTCGGGAAAAGTGGTCTCTTTGGAAACGTGACCTATTTTCCATTCCCATAGTAAGAAATTTCCCTCCCTCCGTCCACCATGCCGTCTCCGCTTGCCTCATCGTCGCAAATGAATCAAAAGTACGCCTCGCGAAAACCGCTCGCTAATCGCTCGGACACACACGTCGTCCGGGGAGCGCTCCGCACGCTTCGGCAGTGACCTCCGCTCCACTCCGTAGGGTGAGACTTCTTCCCCAATATATGTATTACCTAAAAAACGCTAAATGTATCTATACAGGCACACAGATAAATGCATAGGAACTGAATAAGCCCGTTTTTTTCAATCAAAAAACTGGATACCGTCTTGAGAGGGGAGAATTTCTCCGCAAGCAAATGTTGACGACGTTTGCATCACAAAGAGTAAATTATATATTACAAGACCTGTGAGAATGAGAATAAAAATCAAATTCAACTGAATTAGTTAGCCCTGATTAAAAACTTAGTGGTAGACAAAATATTATTCTCCGAAAAAACCTTTATGACATGATTTTTTCACCTCCAGCACTTGAAAGCTATCATTAAAACACTTAATCTCTCATTAGATAATACCTATACTAAAAGTACACATCAAAATAATGAAAAAATAACTCGATGTGAATTCATATTTAATCAAATCAAACTGAAATGCAGAGCAAACACTCATCAGCATAAAAGAAATTAATAATTACTAAAGCTCTAATTTGAACATCCAAGATCATTCTATTACGCATGTTAGGATTCATTCGATCTGGCTGTAGGGGTTTCTCTCTCCTCATTTTATATTTTTCGTCAGCGAAAGGGAGCTATTTTGCGACGTCGTCGATGGGAGAACTCACGAGGTTTATTAATAAATCCCATCCTTCCCAGTGATAAGTTATAAGGAAGCGATCTTCAGGGACGGAATAAATCTCGCTGCAATTTTGTATATGAGTCGGCCAGGAATATCCTAATCTTAGTCTTGAGGGTTTTGCTGCCAAATGGGCGATTTGACGTGTCCCAAAGGGCATATATCTCGCGGTTGCTTCGGTGACGAGCGCTTGAGTAACGTGAAGGGTCTTCCAGAAATATTTCCGGATGCATGCCCGCGTGCGGGTGGGTAAAGCGTTTTTTTTAACGCTCAAAGATGGCGATTTTTATGCAAGCGTTTGTTCCAGTCCCTTGCTGTTGACATTTAGCATTTTCTATATATAGGACGCAGAAAGGTGACTAATTTTTTTATACCAGCTATTTCTCCATCTTAGGAACAAGAAAAAGATATATATATATAAATGCAATATCCTCGATGAATTTTTGCAGTATGAATTTGCGTCTTCACAAGAAAATTCATCGGCATAATATATCGCATCGAGCGCGAGATGTACACCGTATAACCAAGCGGAAATAATAAAATCATGTACAAAGAACGTTTATCGTGATGGAAATATGTTTTCTCCCTTGGATGAAAGTCGATTATCTTTGAAGATGTGAGTAGTGACCAGAGAGATTGGCAAATTTTAGTTACTCAAGATACGGAGAAATAGAGCTGGAATAAATGTTCTATCAATGCGTTGACCTGAATTAGCCCTGATATATTTGTTACTATCATATCTTACAGCGGGTGATCGAATTATTTATAAAAGAATTACATATTATAGAATTAAAAACCATACCAAAAAATGGTAGCGAGTTCAGTTGGCACGAGAATGGCTTAGCGAGCTCTTTTAGATAAAAAAATTCATAAATAACATTTCGTTGAAAATTTTTTCGATCACGTGGCGATTACTTATTGTTTCGCCTTAGGTCCAGGCACCCTAATCTCAATACTGAGAGTGATTACGCTTTCCACCTTATTTGGCAAAAAAATGTATCGCGTCCGAGGCGTTCCGAGTCTTAGATCATCCAAAAAGACGACTCATCTCCCTCCATCAATGTCGACGGGCGCCTCAAAACACCCTCCCCAATTCCTAAGCGCCATTATGATAAGCGAGCATCGTCTCAGCGAAAAAATCTCCCTTCTGGATCCTGAAATTCATGGGTGTGAGCTAACCGATCCCCAAACTGAGGTGTAATCGAGGTTCATTAGTTCAGCGCAATCGAGAGGCTTTATTTGTTGAGAAAGAACAAGGAAAGGGCGTCGTCAATCTTACCCCGAGGCTGGACAGGGACGGGAACTTCTTCTTGAACATGCCGCAGATATTCCTTTCGGATTAGGCGCGGAAATAGTATCCACTCTGGGTCACCGACACGTTTCGGAACTGACTCTTCCACACACTTCCTTTTTTGGGAACACCAGAAAAAAAATAACGCAACCGTTTTCTTTCCGCTCTTACACCAGAGGGGAGACGACGGCTACGTGTCGATACCTATCGTTAAATGATGAGTGTCGCTACTATCGATCGATCGAAATGCAAGATCCACAGAACTCTCTCTCTCTCTCTCAATATATATCTATCTCTGCACGAGATATACGGAGGGAGTAAGTGGAGAAGTTGAAGCGGGAGAGAAAAGAACAGATCCTCTAGGCACAACTTAGCACTCAACGAGAACACTGGACACACGAGGAAATCCTCCTCCTTGAGGACGGACGTAGATTTATTCTCCGGGCGAAGACTCCGCCGCACACTCCTGGATGATCCCAGCGGGGCGTTCCACCGGATATAAACTCCGATCCGGAAGGAGGACCGAACGAGCGTGTGAGAGGAGGTGTGGTTTTTGCGTATTTACGCACTCTATCGTCTTCGGACGAGTGACTCGAGGGTCAGCGAAGATGAAGAGATCCTTTAGAAGCGCTGCGTGCCCGGTGATATGCACGAAGGATATGAATCGCCGGGGAAGAATGCAGAGAGCTCAAGGCGTGAGAGAGAAATCCACGGATAGCCTCCCGAGGGAGTGAGGGAGAAAGAGAGAGAGAGGGACAGAAGTAGCGAGCGATGCGAGGAGCAATGGAAATTAGACTAGACGTCGGCTTCGGTGCACTGGAGGTGGTGGCACGCGCACATCTCACACGTGAGGAAACACATTCGAAAACACACGCGAACACACACACACACACAAACACACCGGCAGCGGACGGACGTGCGGGAAGGAGAGGACTCGTGTGGAAAGGGCCGCACGCACTCTTTTCCGGGGCGTATGGGGCGTGCGCTTATAGACACGGGAAGATAGACTGGGCGAGAGAGGGAAGAGACAGCGGGCGAGCGTGCGTGGAAGGAGAGGGAGGGAGGGAGGGAGG